>JXCR01012623.1:0-92884 GCA_002079205.1 Phalaenopsis hybrid cultivar | reverse complement strand
GAGGGGTTTCCGATCTTCCAATAGAGACATATTAATTTAGTTAAAGTTGTATTTTTGTATGATGTTTGTGATTAAATTTTGAGTTGTCTTATATTTTTAATANAGATTCGAAAGTAGCCTGGCTCGTGATAGAGATAAAGGGCAGCAGGTTTCACGAATGGGAAGGGGCAAGAGGCAGGGATTTATGTGAAAAAAAGGATTCTTTTTTTTATTTTGTACTTTTTTAATATTAAAAATTCTCCAATTTGTGCATGCACAGAACCACATCAAAATGACTATTCTCTCCAGGTAATTTCGACGTTCCAAACACGTCGGTGCGGTCTGTTTCGTCATCTGGGGTCCTACGGACAACTTTGTTGACGATCAGGTGAAAAACGCATTAAAATTTTATTTCCATAAAAAATTTTGATTCAAGCCCGATTAATCAATCAAAATTATGTGGATGGTTGTCATGAGAAGTTTAGAAAAGATTTGGGGTGATTTTGAGTTGATTTTAAGGGTCAATTTCAGGAATGTGGACATCTAGTCAAATTTGGGGAAGTTGGGTTAGGCTTGAGTTTGGGTTGAGCTAGAGTTTAGCTATGACGCAATTAATGGTCCAATTTGATGTGGGCGATTGTCATGACGTACTCTAAATATTAATTGGGTGTCAATTTTGGGGTTTGGGTATTCAATTAGGTGATTTTTGGAGACATGGCCAAATTGGGGTTTTTTATTTAAGTTGAAATTGGATTCAAATGTAGGTCAATCGGGTTGAGATTTGGTTTAGATTGATCATAGAAAAGATGGATCTAAGTTTCAAATTAAAATTGGGGAGAATTGAGATCAAATTGAATTCAATTGAAGGGTTTAAGTTGGTTTTTGGGACAAAAAGGCTGAGTTGTGTGTTTTGGTGAAATTGAGGTGTCAACCACTCTATGTGAACTATGGACCAATGAAATCCTCATTTGGGTCCTCTATGTACTGGTCTTAGCTAATCTCTAGCCTAGGGCTAGTAGGCTTAGGTGTCATCTACATGAGTCTCCCAAAGGATTAAGGGATGAAAGTTAACAAGTTTAGGTTTAGCTTTGCGAGTGAATATGTGTGAAAGTGAGTGACAGTGAGTACAAGTGGGTGCAAGTGAGTAAACCAGCTTTAGACCAACATCCAATGTCAACCCTTAGGCCAAGCAGTCCTATGGAGGCTCACCTTGAGCTCCCCATATTGACCCCACCTACTAAGTGATAGAGATTAGGACCAATATTTGCAACTTCAAGTTGAGGAATGGAGAGTTTAAAATTTCTAATGGTGAGGGTTCCTTTTCTAGTTTTCTAGGAATAGTCAACAGGAAAATTCTATGACTAGACCTTAGGCTACTAAGATGAAAAAACTAAATCTCACCAAAAGTGAGGTCAACACCGATGTATGAAGATAATATTTCTTGATTAAAATGGACAGAAAAGAATTTCCCTAGCGGAGTCGCCAGAGCTGTCGGCACTAAAAAGTTGAGTTGCCCGTTGGAAGCTTTCGGCTGCTGGAATCGAAATCCCGTCACCTGCTTCGGAAGGATATTTTTAATTTTTATGTATAAATTTAGAAAAATATGAAATCAAACTGACCCCATACTTTCCATAGTTTAAATGAAAGAGCACTATACCTCAAACTCTGNAACATATATCAAATCCTGAGGGCAAGACAGTTAAAGGAAAGAACATCACCTGAGTTTCCAGAAACAAATTCAAAATCTTGATATAATCCAGTTGATTCAAAAGATGTGAAAGGGAGACTAATAGTTGAAGTCATAGACGAATTAGAGACCAATAATAAACAACTTAAATAAGAAGAAATCACACCAACTGAAATTGCTACTATCATGATTATTGGAACTAGATCATCAGTTATGGAACGTCAAGATGACAATTACTCTTAAGATGTTATGGACGATAAAGATGTAACACCTATGACTACCCAAAATTTGTTAGAATAATTTTAAACAAGAATGAGCAGATGGAAAACTTAGAAAGAAGAAAAGAATAAATTTTTGTTCTCGACGTCCAGAATTAGAGAAACCTGAAGCTGTGATAGCTGATGAGGAAGTCTCTAAGAAGAAGAATGAATCATTGTTTAATCCCCAAAAAGATTTGAAAGCTTTGATCGGACAACAAATAAAGGATGTCTTAGCTCAGGCTTGCGGTGTCTCATCTGTACCTAAAGGAAGACAATATCCAAAAGAGTTTGACTTTGTATAATATCCAAAAAGGTTTTTACCACCAACCTTTAAGGTATTTAATGGAATCGACAACCCAAGACAACACTTAGCTCAGTTTTTTAGCAAGTATTTGTAATGTTGGGGGAAGTGACACATTTATCTTTCATCTATTTGTCCACAACATGTCAGAAGTAGCATTTGATTATGTTGGCACTATTTTTGGTGTGAGGTTTGCTCANATTTTGAGTTTCTAATGGTGAGGGTACATTTTCTAGTTTTCTAAGACTAGTTAATAGGAAAATCCTATGGCTGGACCTAGGCTACTAAAGAAGTTTCTAGACCTCAACCAAAAGTGAGGTCAACAATAAGCTTAGAAAAATTAATGAAAAATAGTTTTCGGAGTTCCTTGTGATATATAAATAAAAGATACTTTTATGAAAATATTTTATTTTTAAAGTATATTTTGAAATAAAAATAATCAAAATTTTTAAAAATACAAAAAATAGTTCAAAATGTGTGTAATTGTGTCTTGATCACTTGGGACCCTTTAAATTATTTTCCGGATTTTCTCACTAAGAAAATTACAATAAATTTTTAAAGGCCTAAAATGTATTTTCCTTATTTTATCACTAAGATAATTACAATAAATTAAATATAAATCCTAAAAATATAAAATTTTTTCCTCTAAGTTTATTGGACTTATGAGGGTTTAATAAAATTTTAAAAAAATTTTTGAAGATTAAAACATATTTTTGTATTAAATAATCATTAAAAATGACGTTTAAATGATTTAAATAATTACAATATTATTGAAAAAATCATAAAATTTTGTCTAAGTATTCTTGTGACCTAGGAAAACCTCCAATAATTTTCCCATAAATTAAAACTTCATTTTGATTAAATAAATAAATTAACATTGAAAAATCTTATTTTTAAGTTAAAATAATTATTTAAATTAAATCAAATTTTGAAAAATCATACTTTCCTCTCTGATATTTTAATTAATCCATAGATAGGATACTCAAAGATTTTCATGGCCATTTTAATTTTGCTTGAAGAATTATAAGATGAGGAGCCCCAAGGACAGGATAGTAATTTTAGGCTTTAGTGCTAAATCAAAGTTCAGGATTAACCATTAGGGATGGGTAACTTTAATCCTTAATAAATTTATTGGATGATTAAAATGCAATGGGTTAAAGGTAGAAACTCTCTTACCACCTTTTTATAATATCAACAAAATCATAATTTCTCTAATCATCAAGACTTGGAAGTGAATTAAGAACAAATGATTCTTAAGTGATGGTCTTAAGCTAGGAAGATGATAATTCACTTATCTTAAGCCTAAAATTGATGATGATGTGATCTTTCAATAAGAATATATGTCACTTAAACCATGATTTTAACCACCACTATTCTCCCCCATTATGATTATTAAGGGCTTGGAGTGACCTAGGCTCAATGCCTAAACTCAATTGATTGGATTTAGAAGATAACATGATTGAGGATTAACACTTTTTTAAGCACTCCAAGCCCATTTATGATGAGCACTAAATCTTTAACGACTTAAGCTTGCCTCAAGGGCATTCATCCATCTAACTCTTAGGTAAAGTATCAAATTGATTAAGTATCATATCCTTGGGATAATTGAATTGTCAATTTTCACTGGGCAATGGGGTAGTCACACTATAACCTCGGATGATTAATGGAACAATATGATAAGTTCAAAGTGAACTCGAAGTAATTCAAGTGATCCTTAAAGTAATTTAGAGTTATTCCCTTAACACTTTGAAATCTTTTGGATAATTTGAAAGGCAAATTGAACTTTCCATATTTTGTTCTAAAATCACCCACTAAGATCTTCGGAGGCTCAATAGAATCGTACTTTGGGGTTTNCATGAGGGACATGAATACATTACCGATGTATAAAGATATTTTTTTTTTCTTGATTTAAATGGAGAGAAAAGCTTTCCCCAGCATTCCTTAAAGATTAACTAAGTTTGTTTTTCCCCCATATATGCTTGATTCAATTCTGTTAGACTAAATCTTGGATTTGTTTCTACAAATACTAGCAAATAAGGAATGATATCAAAAGAAAAATTTATACAAATAATAAAAAGATTTTACATACAAAATAGTTTCAAAAACAAAACATCAAATATGAAAGACTTTAACAAAATCAACAATCTGAACACTGACACTCACATAATCTTTACACACACGAAATCCATACATTCATAAATGTCCTCACAAATTTTCACCTCTTTCTGATCAACACAAGCTTCACGAATTCATAATATCCTCACAATCCAGCCACTTTTTTACATTCCGCAATTCTTCACCTCTTAGGTTGGAATACCACATCCTCCAGGATCTCCCTTCCTAATGTGAAATTCTTCATCTCTTAGGTTGGGATACCACATGCTCCAGGATCTCCCTTTCTAATGTGAAATTCTTCATCACTTAGGTTGCGATACCACATCCTCTAGGATTTCCCTTCCTAATGTGCAATTCCTCACCTCTTAAGTTGGGATACCACATCCTTCGGGATCTCCCTTCCTAATGTTCAATTCTTCATCTTTTAGGTCAGGATACCACATCCTCCAGGATCTTCCTTTGTAATGTACAATTTTTACCTCTTAGGTTGGGATACCACATCCTCCAGGATCCATACATTCATAATGATTGTTGTGANAAGCATGTAGGGCTAAACTTGGGTCAAACTTGAGCTAGCTTTGGGCTAAGCTCAAATTGATTGTTGTTTTTGTTGTGAAAGATGATTATGAACAACTTTCATGAAGGGNTTTAGACTTAAGTTAAGCATGTAGGGCTAAACTTAGGTCAAACTTGAGCTAGCTTTGGGCTAAGCTANTTTTATTTTGTGTAAAACATCATAATGAATAATTTTCATGAAGGATGAAAATTGTTTTGAAGTTGATTTGGTTGTCCATTTGGATGGGTTTTGGTTTATGAAGGATTAAAGTTGTTTTGAAGTTGATTTGGTGGTCAATTTGGATGGATTTTGATGGGTAGGTTTGTACTTAAGTTAAGCATGTAGGGCTAAACTTGGGTCAAACTTGAGCTAGCTTTGAGCTAAGCTCAAATTAATTAAAAAGCATGTAGGGATAAACTTGGGTCAAACTTGAGCTAGCTTTGGGCTAAGCTCAAATTGATTGTCTCATGTAGGGCTAAACTTGGGTCAAACTTGAGCTAGCTTTGGGCTAAGCTCAAATTTATTGGGATTTAGACAATTAAGCATGTAGGGCTAAACTTGGGTCAAACTTGGGCTAGCTTTGGGCTAAGTTCAAATTGATTGTTTTATTTGATGTAAAACATCATGATGAACAAANTTTAGACTTAAGTTAAGCATGTAGGGCTAAACTTAGGTCAAACTTGAGCTAGCTTTGGGATAAACTCAAATTAATTGTTTTATTTGGTGTAAAACATAATTATAAATAACTTTCATGAAGGATGAAAGTTAGNGACCTAAATTAAGCATGTAGGGCTAAACTTGGGTCAAACTTGGGCTAGCTTTTGGCTAAGCTCAAATTGATTATTGATTTCAGTGTAAAATGTCATCATAAACAATGTTCATGAAGGATGAAAATTGTTTTGAAGTTGACTTGATGGTCAATTTGAATGAGTTTTGATGGGTTTTGGTTTTAGACCTAAATTAAGCATGTAGGGCTAAACTTGGGTTAAACTTGGGCTAGCTTTGGGATAAGCTCAAATTGATTTTTGGGTTTGGTGTAAAATGTCATGATAAACAATTTTCATGAAGGATGAAAGTTGTTTTGAAGTTGATTTAGTGGATTTGGATGAAATTTGGATTTAGACCCATTTTAGGCATATGGATCTAATTTGGGTCACACTTAATCTAGCTTTAGGCTAACCTCAAATTTATTATTGTGTTTGGTCACAAATGACCTTATAAAGGATTTTCAATTTTGGGCTAAGCTCAAATTGATTGTTGTGTTCGGTAAAAAATGACCTTATAAAGGATTTTCAACTAAAATTGGATGCCAATTTGAGATCTAAGGCATTCAATTGTTGAAATTTGGGGTGTTAGCCAATTGGATGCCAATTTGAGGTTTAAGGCATTCAATTGTTGAGATTTGGGGTGTTAGCCAATATTGTGGCTAATTTGGGGGTTTTGGTCAAGGATGGTCAAATTGACCAAATTGAACCAAGGTGTGGTGATACAAAATGAAATTGGAAATATTTTGGATTTATTGGGATGTTTTGGGAATTTTTGGAATTTTTGGATTTTTGGGCTATGGGGGGCATTTTGGTTATTTGGCCAANGAAGTTGATTTAGTGGATTTTGATGAAATTTGGATTTAGACCCAATTTAGGCATATGGATCTAATTTGGGTCGAACTTAAGCTAGCTTTGAGCTAAGCTCAAATTTATTATTGTGTTTGGTCACAAATGACCTTATAAAGGATTTTGAACAAAATTTGGATGTCAATTTTGAGATCTAAGGCATTCAATTGTTGAGATTTGGGGTGTTAGCCAAATTTGGGGCTAATTTAGAGGTTTAGGGCATTCAATTGTTGAGATTTGGGGTGTTAGCCAATATTGGGGCTAATTTGGGAAGGTCTAAGGCATTCAATTGTTGAAATTTGGGGTGTTAGCCAATATTGGGGCTAATTTGGGGTTTGTGTTTGGTCAAAAATGACCTTATAAAGGATTTTCAACAAAAATTGGATGTCAATTTAAGATAAGGCATTCAATTGTTGAAATTTGGGGTGTTAGCCAATATTGGGGCTAATTTGGGGATTTTATCAAGGCATTCAATTGTTGAGATTTGGGGTGTTAGCCAATATTGGGGCTAATTTGGGGGTTTTGGTCAAATATGGTCAAATTGACCAAATTGGACCATGGTGTAGTGAGACAAAATCAAATTGGGAATATTTTGGATTTATTGGGGTTTTTTGGGAATTTTTAGAATTNATTTGGGAATTTTGGCCAAATTTGGGTCCCAAGGGCAGTTAGGTAATTTAGAGGTGCCTAGGGGCAAACGACCAAGTTGGGCATTTCAAGTGCAATTGGAAGAACCACTTTGAATGAGTCATGGAACAATGAAATCTCCATTTTGGGTCCCCATGTATTGGTCTTAGCCAGGGTATTGTGAGGGTATAGTGAGGGTATGATGGGTATTGTGTACCTTAGCTTCAAATCAACACCCAGGGTCAATCCTAAGGTCAAGTAGCCCTATAGGAACTCTCCTTGAGTTCCCTCACAATGATCCTACCTACTAATTNATAGAATTGGATGAATATCCATTCTAAATGAACCATGGATTAATGTATTGTGAAGATATGGTGTATCCTATCTCCAAGTCAACACCCAGGGTCGACTCTAAAGCCAAGTAATCCTATAAAGACTCNGGGGTATCTTGGTAATTTGGTCATTTTTGGAAATTTTGACAAATTTGGATGTATTCAAAGTATTTGGAATGANGGTTTTGAACAATTTTGGGTATTTTGACAAAATTTGGGAATATTAGCCAAATTTGGGTCTCAATGGCAGTTATGTTTTGGGTATTTTGGCAAAATTTGGGAATTTTAGCCAAATTTGGGTCCCAAGGGTAGTTAGGTGTATTTTGGCAAAATTTGGGAATATTAGCCAAATTTGGGTTCCAAGGGCAGTTAGGTAATTTGATTTTGGCAAAATTTGGGAATATTAGCCAAATTTGGGTCCCAAGGGCAGTTAGGTAATTTGGAAGTGTGCCAAATTTGGATGTATCCAAGGTATTTGAAATGGGTTTTTGATTAATTTTGGGTATTTTGCAATTTGGATGTATCCAAGGTGTTTGAAATGGGTTTTGATCAATTTTGGGTATTTTGGCAACATTTAGGAATTTTGGCCAAATTTGGGTCCCAAGGGCAGTTAGGTAATTTGGAGGTGCCTAGGAGCAATNTTCAAATAGAATTGGATAGATATCCATTCTAAATGAACCATGAATCAATGAAATCCCCATTTTGGGCTCTTAAGTATTGCTCTTAACTAAAATATTGTGAGGATATTGTGTATCCTAACTATATGGATTGGTTTTAGCTAAAATATTGTGAGGATATTGTGTATCCTAACGCCAAACCAACACCGAGGGTCAATCCTAAGGCTAAGTAATCCTATAGGAATTCCTCTTGAGTCCTTTCACAATGATCTTACCTACTAAATACTCGAACTTAAGATCAATAAGTGAAACTTCAAGTTGAGTAAAGAGAAAGGCTTTGAATTTCTAATGGTGGGGTACCTTTTCTGATTTTTTAAGACTAGTCAATAGGAAAGTCCTATGGCTAGACCTAGGCTACTAAAGAAGTTTTCTAGACCTCAACCAAAAGTGAGGTCAATAGCTCTTTATTCTGGTCTTTTAGATTTGTTTCAGTATTACTAGGAAGTGTTCCTTGTGATCTATTACTTAATGAATTTGTGATTTATCCAAGTTGATTCTCAATATTTCCAATTGTAGCTCCTTGAATTTGTAACTCATTTCCCATTTGTAACACCATTTCTTCTATAGATAACTTCTTCTCCTTAAATTGTGGAAACTATTGAAACCTGTAGGATAAGTGGATCTATAATTATTATTCCCTTGGTTGTTCCAATTTTTCAATGGGTTTACTTGATTGTTCCCCCATTGCTAATTATTACCACCTGTAGTATTATTTCTATTAAAGTTGGGATGGTTCTTCCAACTTTTGTTATAATAATTTGAATATGGGTTATTCTACTTGTTATTCATGGCATTCAAAGTTTCTAATGATGCTTTAGAATCTATCATTTGGCCTGATGAATTCTCTTCAATCATAGAAATTGGTTGAGAAAAATTCATTCCAAATTGGTCAAACTTCCTTGAAATTGTAGCAACTTGATTTACTAACACACTAAAAGTATCAGATTCATGAATATTGGCTACTTTCTTTGGATTTACCCTCTCAGATGACCATTGAAAATTATTGGTAGTCATTCTTCAATTAAAGCATAAGCATCATTAAATGGTTTTGACATCAATGAACCACCAACAGCGTCATCGATAATAGATCTAAGAGACCCAGCTAATCCATTATAAAAGGTTTGAATTATTAACCAATCTGTTATAGCGTAGTGTGGACACTTTCTTAAGAGTTCTTTAAATTATTCTCATACTTCATAAATAGATTCCCCTTCAATCTGATTAAAAGATGTAATATCATTTCTAAGCTTCGCAGTTTTTATGGTGGAAAATATTTAGCAAGGAATTTTTTTGCTAAATCACCCCATGTTCTGATAGATCCAGGTGCTAAAGAATTCAACCACATATTAGCTTTATCCCATTTTGAGAAAGGAAATAACCTATGTCTTATGGCATCATCTGATACACCATCATTTTTAAATGTAGCACATAATTCTAGAAAATTAGCAAGTTGTAAATTTGTATCTTCAGTTAATGATCCCCCAAACTGATTATTTGATAACATTTGGATAATAACAGGTTTAAGTTCAAATGAATTAGCCACTACATAGGTTTTTGAATACTACAGTGAAGTTCATCTACCATAGGGTTGGCATAATCTCGTAAAGGTCTAAATTCTTGATGAATTTCAGCATTTTAATCCATTTGGTTTGCCATTTCTGTAATTTTTTTAGATTTTTAAAAATTTTAATTTTTTTGCTTTTTTTTATTTTCTTGACTTTTCTTTCTAATTCAGAATCGTAGGGCACTAGTCATTTAGAACCTGAATTACGCATACACTAACATAAAATAAAATAAAATACACAAAAATAAAATACTATAACAATATATTCCTACAATAACTCTTAAAGTTTAAATAAGACTTCCTAAAATAGTAATTTTCTTTCAATCAATTCCCTGACAACGACGCTAAAAACTTTATCCTGACTGTTTATATGCAACAGTATAACAATGTCTTTGATTAAAATTTTCATTTATATTTCCTTACTTTGCAACAGTANCTAGACCCTAGGCTACTAAAGAGGAAAAACTAAACCTCAACAAAAAACGAGGTCAACAATTATATAATTATAATGTAATTTATTTCTAATTAATTTTTTATTTTTAAAATAATTNAGATGTCCTCTATTTCAATATTTTCCAAAATTATTTATATGATTTTATGTAGTGAATTTAATTANAAATTATGGGGTCAGTTTGACTTCATCTTTTTCAAAACTAAATTTTTTAAAACGTCCTTCTGAAGCGGGCAAGGGGATTTCAATTCCGATGACCGACAACTTCTTACGGGCAAACCCCACACCAAAAATAGTGCCGACACCCATTAGTGAGACTAATCTAAAGACTTATGAATCCTATGAGAAATGGAGAACTGGGAGTAGAAGTCAAGAACCTTCTACTAGTAGAGATGTCCCCTCTACAAGTTATGACCTTCCACCTTCTAGTTCCCCTACCCTCTCTGATTTGATGAATGAGTTGACCTTGCAGTGGAAGAGCATAGAATTGATAAGTGAAAGGATTGAAGGTTTAGAACGCCGACATGTTTATGATAATGAGTACCTGTAGAGGCATTCAAATTTTGAGATAACTTATTATGAAGCTCAGGCCCGACACTACAGAGGTGAGCTTGATGTTACGTTTCCTGAGTGCCCCGATATACTCAGTATCAACCCAATCCACCTGCTTATCAAGGAGATGAAGTTATAGCTTGGGATTTTGATATTGAATGAAACTAATGTACTGATATTTGTATTTTTATTTTTGTGATCTTTTGTAATAGAAATGGATGTTTGTGTACTTGGACTTTCATTTTTATTATTCTGTGTATTTGAATGATTTTAATTTTTGTTATAAAGTTAGTGTTATAGTTAAATATGCATGTGCAATTTAATATATGTTGAGTAGTATTGTGGATTGTATGTGTTAGGAAATGTTGTGCTTATTCAATGTTTCAGTTTTATACTTATTTCAAAATNGACTTTCATTTTTATTATTCTGTGTATTTGAATGATTTTAATTTTTGTTATAAAGTTAGTGTTATAGTTAAAAATGCATGTGCAATTTAATATATGTTGAGTAGTTTTGTGGATTGTACGTGTTAGGAAATGTTGTGCTTATTCAATGTTTCAGTTTTATACTTATTTCAAAATTTGCTTACCCATAAATTCCTCTAATGATTTATATGTGTAGAAAGCTCCTAATATTACAGACCAGGTGAAGTAAAAATTTGAGAAGGCCTGCAAAAATTTCAAAATAATAAAAATGCCTACAAATACTGAGGTATGATCNCAAAAATTTCAGAATGATAAAAATGCCTACAAATACTGAGGTATGATTTATATTTATAGTTTTTCTTTCCACTTGTATTATTTCATACCAATACTGAGGTATGATTTATATTTATAGTTTTTCTTTCCACCTAAATTATTTCATTTTTAAGATTTAAGTTTGGGGGAGGGAAGAAAAAGATTAACTATTAGATGTCCTCTATTTCAATATTTTTCAAAATTATTTATTTGATTTTATGTAGTGAATTTAATTCAGGTAACTATATTTTTGTTACTATTTGAATATTATAGTAGATTTAAAGAAATATTTTTGTAATGAAAATTCATTTTGGTAACATAAGATATTTTGTATAAGAGAATAAGATTATAGTTAACTATTTAAAGTAAAGGAAACTATATTTTGAAGTATTAAGAATCTAGAAATTTATTTGAGAAGAAAAGATTGGGGCTCAATGATGTAAAAACTATGAAATATTTATAAGGTAAAGAAATGCTTTGAGTTTCAAATTTAGGGAAAGAAAAGTGAAGTTCAAAATCATTAAAGGCTATCCAGATATAGTAATCCTCACTTGAAAAAGGAAAAAGAAAGGATTGAAAAAAATTCCTGAAATGAAAAGGAAAAATATATAGGATTGAAAGCAATCCAAATGAAAAAAGATAAAAGAAAGAAAAAAAAATTATTATGGAAGTGAGGAGAGGCTTGAGAATATGCCTAATAAAAAATTGGCTTCAGTGGACCTACCAAAAAGGAAAACTTTAAATACATTTCTGAACTTATATTTATGGAATTAGATCTTTTACTAGTGGAGTTCTCATGAAGTTCCTATCTTTTGGATATTCTAAGTAACTTAAGATTACAACATATAGTCATTCTTGAAATAAATAGAAGACTAAACCTCTTAAAACTTGATGACTAGATCATATAGTCATTCTTAAAATGAATAGAAAACTAGAACTCTTAAACTTGATGACTAGCTAATCATGTAGCTACAGAATTAATTCAATTACTTGAATTTTTTCTGAAAATCTCACTATGATATTTATTGAAGTCAAACTTATCGTATTTTTGAATTAAAACTTTACTGCATTAGATCATAACTTTTATATAATATTAAAATTACTTGAGGACAAGTAATAGTTAAGTTTGGAGGATTTTGACCAGAAGAAAATATGTTGAGATTTTCATACCTATTTTATACTATTTTTGATGATATTGCACTTTAAAGAAAAAAATTTTTGATGTTTTGTTGCAGGAATAAGGAAATAGGGTCATTGAAGCAAAAAGATGCAAAAATAAGCAAAATTGGAGCAAAAAGGACCAAAATGTGAAGATTTGAACTAGGCTGCCCACGACGTCCTCGACGCCGCAGACGGTGAGATTTTCCTGAGAATAATGACAAAAATTCTCTAGAAGCCCACTGACAGCGCCCTCGAGGCCGCCGACGGCGAGATCGATGGTTAATGCCTACTCAAGCTTTGGATAAGGCCAAATTTTGAAGGGATGCTTAAGCAACTCTTGGGAAAGCTCATCCACAACTTTAAAAGAATATTTTGGCCGAAAATAGAAGTGTGCTAGAGGTCCTGGAGGTTAGAGAGGTTTCATTAGTGTATTTACTAGAGTGTAACAATTGTGAGGATTTCGTCGAGTGATTGTAAGAGTGGAGGGAAAGTGAGAGATTTCTTCCTCCTTGCTACTTTAAAAAGGAATTCTGTGTGCTGTAAAGAAAGGAAGAGATTCAGAGGAACTTCAAGGAGTATTCTTGGGGAGAAATTAGTGATAAATTACTTATTGTAGTTTGTATGACTTTGATTTTATATATGAATTCCGAGTTTTGTTGTGTTTTTCCCATGAGATCTTAGTAGTTTTCTTTGTCTTTCTCCTTGTCTCGAGATTTGAGAAATGGTGATTTGAATTGGTGAAGCCATGAAAATGTTTAGAAAATTGTGATGATTTTTTCACTTAGAAATGGTAATTTGAATTGGTGAAGCCATAAAAATGTTTAATAAATTGTGATGATCTTTTCACTTCAATATTAAATTTACTTTCAATTTGGCCAATTGATTTGTTAAAATATGTTGAGTTTTACAACTAAAGTGAGAGCCGATATCCTCCCAGCCTAGCCGCAGAATCAATAACCAAGAATAGGATTAGTCAATGTTCTTTATGCCTGGACCAAAGGGTAAAGAATATGTATACTCCTATTTGGTATAATATAAACTGAACTAATTCATTTTATTCATTCACTATAATTTCTTGACAAGGAGAAGGATGCTTTCTTATATATTGAATATCACAATTAAACCCTACTTTATATCATTAGTTATTTATTAGTTAGTAAACCCTACTTTATATCATTAGTTATTTATTAGTTATTAAAATTATCCACAATTAAACCCTACTTTATATCATTAGTTATTTATTAGTTATTAAAATTATATATTTATTTTAATTCCCTATTAGTGACAGATAAACAAATTGAACGTCGTTGTTGTGATTAAAGTCTTGCTTTTCTAAAAGTCTTGGTCCGTAATTCTAAACCACTCCCTGTGGGATCGATATCTAGGACTCTATTAGAGCCCTACTTACTTGAGCGATACGTATACTTGCGTTGAAAAATTTGACTTTAACATTATTGAATAATAATTATACATCTTAACCAAATCAGACACATCTATAAAGTCACGATCAAGTCTTTGGACACAGTTGCTGGAAATTAAATCTTCTAGTAGCGTCATCAAATTCTTGTATTTGTCGATTACAAAAAAAAGTCGGTCAATTGGTAATGAACATATAGGTTCTATAAGGATCGATACAAGAATTGATCTATTGAATTTTCTTCGATCAACCCCTTTTCTTTAAACATCCAACTAATCCTGCTTTGAAAATTTAAGTGTGATCAAAATTCACTTTCATTCTCCAATCTAAGTGATCGAAAAGGTACTTGAGATCTCCCACTGCATTCATAATACTCTGAAGTTCTCTTTCAATTTTCTTCAATTTTTTCTCTAGTGCAAGAAAACTTCTAACTGTTGGCGGCATTAATGGAGTTGAAGCATGTGAATAATGATCTATAATAGCATTCGGTGCTTCATTTCCATTACCAACTGATCATCAATAAGAATCATGGGCACCCATGGTAATAAAACTTTTCCCAATTTTCATATGGTACTTGGGATTGACTGGAAATCAGAAAAATTGTAGAAGGATGCCCAAGTCCATAAATTGACCCATTCATAATGATTCCCATCATAGATTTGAATATAATTGAACCTATATAAAAAATTTTCTCCATTTGAATACAATAGTTGAAAATAACACTCTCCATGGTGACTCTACTGATCTTCATAGCAGGGAGTAATTTTGCACAAATAAAGAAATGCCACTGCTTTGAAATAAGATTAAGTGATAAAGCAGGAAAACTAATATATCCTTCAGCTCATATTTCCCACGTATCACTTTCATCCGTCAGAAAATTATAAATATCTTGCATCAATTCTTGTGTAGGAATGAAATTTGCATAATGATAGATTGGAACATTTTCTATCATATACAATTCATTAATCATCGTAGAAGTAAATGATACAACCTTACCTTGTACAAAGACAACTCCTTGGGTAATTCCATGTAGATTTGCATAGAACTCCTTCACTACAGGTACAACAACCGCAGGGGTAGTGTAACACAGAACTTCCCATCACCTTTGCAGAATAATCTTGTCAACTGGAGCACTTAGATTGATCAACCCATGATTAACAAATCCTCTTTCCTTGATCAATCTCTTTTTCATAATAACTTTATTGTATAATCTTTGCACGTCGAAACTAATAAAATTTCTTCTATTGAAAACTCTATACCTTGAAGTATTTCTGGAATTGGAAGCCATGGAAACCAAAAATAGAAAGTTTTTAGGCATTCTAGGCAGTTTTTAGGACTTTAAAAACACCTTCCGACGGTTATTATGGAGTGAAATCCCACTGAAGTCCTCCAAAAGTCACAAGAACCATCCAACCGCTCTCGGCACCGCCAACGCTACCGACGGGCACTGCCAGCGCTGAGATCCATTTTCTTGGGCGCCGTTGGCGCTAGTGGCCAAATTTTTGTGATTTTCATTTTTTCTTCAATTAGATTCCAACATTTCTTCCAATTCCAATATTGGACTTAATTTATAATAAATGCAATTATGTAAGATTATTACCTACTAATATATAAGACACTTAACAAACTATATAGTAACACATAGACATATAAGTATGGGTTGCCTCCCACAAAGCGCTTGGGTTAACGTTGTCAGCCCGACATACCATTTATTTAGTTGGGTTGAATTAACATTAAAACTTCTTTAAATTGAGGTATGTGTCCTTATTAATAGTGTTTCAAATGATGCCCATTAACTTTAAATATCTTTCCAGTGTTAGGATCCTTAATCACAATAGTTCCATGACGATAAAATTTAATCACTTTAAATAGTCCTAACCATCTGGATTTCAGTTTACCTAGAAACAATCTCAATCTTGTATTATAAAATAGAACTTATTATCCAGGTTCAAATTTCTTCTGAATAATTATCCGATCATGCCATATTTTTATTTTCTCTTTATAGATTTTTGCATTATTATATGCTTCATTTCTAATCTCCTCAAGTTCCAGTTGCAATAATCTTTTCTCACCAGCATCTTTTAGATTAAAATTAAATTCCTTAATAGCCCAAAATGCTTTATGCTCTAATTCTACAGGTAAGTGACATGTTTTTCCAAAAATCAATCTGTATGGAGACATTTTTATAAGAGTCTTATAAGTAGTTCTATATGCCCATAATGTAGTATCAAGTCTAGCAGACCAATCTAATTTATAAGGATTTACAGCTTTTCTAAAATGCGTTTATTTTCACAATTTGATATTTCTGCTAGACCACTAGTCTAAGGATGATAAGCAGTAGAGAATCTATGCATAATATCATATTTTTTAATTAATTTTTTTATTCTCTTATTCCTAAAATGAGATCATCCATCAATAATAATTAATCTTGGCGTTAAAAATATTTTTAATTAAAAATTTAGAAACATTCCATCTAGGTACAATAATAACTTCAATCCATTTGGACATATAATCAACAACAAGTAATATATATGAGTTTCCAAATGAAGGCATAAACGGTCCAATAAAATCTAATCCCCACACATCAAAAATTTCAACTTCCAATGTGTAATTTAGAGGCCTTTCATCTTTCAGATATATTTCCTACACGTTGAAATCTATCGCATGTTTTAATGTATTCATTAACATCTTCAAAAATAATAGGCCAATAAAATCTAGCTTGTAAAACTTTATATGTAGTTCTATTTATTCCTAAATGTCCTCCAAATTTTGAATAATGACAGCTTTCAATTATCTGTTGAGTTTCTTCATAAGGCACACATCTTCTAATAATTAGATCTTTACATTGATTATATAAATATGGGTCATCCCAAAAATAGTCTTTTGGATCATACATAAACTTCTTTAATTATGAAATTTTTATATCAGGTGCTAGAATATCACTTACAATATAATTTACTATATCAGCATACCACGGTACATCCATTTCATCAATACTATATAATTGTTCATCAGGGAAATTCTGTAAAATTTCATTTGTAAAATTAGTTAATATTTCTATTTCTATTCTAGACAAATGATCAGTTATTTGATTATCATTTTTCTTTCTATAAATCACATTAAAATCAAATTCTTACAATAGAAGTATGCATCTATTTAATCTTGGTTTAACATCCTTCTTTTGCATTAAACATTTAATAACAGAATGATCTGTATGCACTAAAAATTTAGTTTCAATTAAATAAGGTCTAAATTTATCAAAGACATAAACAATAGCTAATAACTCTCTTTCAGTAGTAGTCTAATTAATTTAAGATTCATTTAAAGTCTTACTAACATAATATATAACTTTAAAAACTTTATCTTGCCTTTGTCCTAATACAACCCCAATAGCATAATCACTAGCATCACACATTATTTCAATTGGTTTCTCCCAGTTAGGAGGTACTATTATAGTTCNAAAGTCCTATGGCTAGACCTAGGCTACTAAAGAAGTTTTCTAAACCTCAACCAAAAGTGAGGTCAACACTAATACAATGAAGTCCATAAGAAAGATAAATTTATCAACCTTTACCAATATATCTTCTACAACTCCTTTAGGATAGGTGATCAATTTATCAGCTAACGTAAGGGTTACTGTAATAAGGGAAATCTCTCCTAATCCTAACCTTCTAAAAATGAATAGAGGCATAAAATTAATACTGGCTCCCAAAGCACCTAAAGCTTTTCAAAAAAATATTTTGCCTGTAGCAAAAGGAATAGTAAAACTACTAGGATCTTCAAGTTTTTCAGGAAGCTTTTTCTAAATTATAGCGTTACACTCTTCACTAGGTGCAACTGTCTCATTATCTATAAACTTCTATTTTCTATTAAGTATATCCTTCTTAAACTTTACATTACTCGACACTTGTTCCAAGGCTTCAACGAATGGCATATTTATGGTTAGTTCCATAAATATTTCCAAAAATTTTGAGAATTGTGTATCAAACTTTTGCTATCTCAATCTTTGAGAAAAAGAAGGTGGTAGTTTTTCTATGATAACTTTCATTGGTTTAATAGGATATTCTGAATCATGATGAATATCTTCCTCAGATTTTTCAATTTTCACCCATTCGTTCTCAACTTCAATCTCTTTTTGAAATTTTGTTTCCATTTTCTTCCACTTCTTAGTTATATAGCTTTAATTTGCTCTTTATTCTGGTCTTTTAGATTAATCTCAACATTACTAGGAAGAGTTCCTTGAGGCCTACTGCTAAGTACAAAAATAATATGTCCCAATTGATTCTAATTGTTTCTAGTTGTTGCTTCCTGACTTGGTAATTGATCACCCGTGTGTACTACCAATTCTTCCATGAAATTTTTTTTTTGAATTGTAAATTGTTGTTAAAAATGGGAGGATAATAAAGTCTATAGTTAGTAATTCCTTGATTATTTACATTTCCCAAAGGGTTCTCTTGATTATTCTCCCATTGTGGATTTACACCAATAGAGTTATTATTATTCCAACTTAGGGTGATTTTTCCAGCTAGGACTGTAAAAATTAGAATATAGATTATTAGGTCAATTATTTATTGTACAATGATTGAGAATCTATCATTTGTCTGAATGAATTTTCCTCAACCACTTGGGGTTGTTGAGATGTATTCATTCCAAATTGATCCAACTTCTTTGATATTGCAACGATTTGAGAAGCTAAAATAGAAATTGCATCAGAGTCATGCAAACTGGCTACTTTAGATTTATCCTTTCAGAGGGCCATTAAAAATTTTTAGTAAACATCTGTTCAATTAATGAATATGCTTCATCAATGGATTTAACATTAATGATCCACCAGTAATAGTGTCAATTATAGATATAAGAAATCTCACTAATCCATTATAAAATATTTGAATAATTAACCAATCTGGTAAAGTATAGTTTGGACACTTATTAAGGAGATACTTAAATTGTTCCCAAGCTTTGTATATTGATTCTCCTTCAAACTAACAAAAAGATGTAATATTGTTTCTAAGCTTAGCAGTATTTGATGGTCAGCAATGTTTAACCAAAATATTCTGAGATAATTCTCCCCAAGTTCTGATTGATCCAGGTGCTAAAGAGTTTAACCATTGCTTAGCTTTGTCCCTTAATGAAAAAGGAAAATTTTTAAGTTTGATGACGTCATTCAACACTGTCATATTTAAATGTAACACATAATTCTAGAAAACTAGCAAGATGTAAGTTTGGATCTTCAGCTTGTGTTCCTCCAAACTGATTATTTTGTACCATTTGGACAATAACAGGTTTAAGCTCAATTGAATTATGAGCTAAAAAAGAATTTTGTATAGTTAAGTAAATTTCATCTACTGTAGGGTTAGCATAGTTTCTTAATGGTATCATTGGTGTTCATTTTCCATACATTAGTTATTTAAATTGTTCACCATTTTGTTAGGTTTATTTTATATTTGAATTTTTCGTATAGTTTGTTCTAATTCTGAATCGTAAGGTACTAATCATTCAGATCCTAATCTTCACATACACAAATACAAGTAACAATGATAAAATAAGCACTCACACAAGAACGTATATATATATATATATATATATATATATATATATATATATCTATATATATATATTATTTTTAAAATAAGAATTATAGTTCAAACTAAGTATTTTAAGTAATTTATTGCAGCCTCCCTAACAACGATGCCAGAAACTTGATGCAGGACTTTTGTATGTTATAAATATTTTTCAACACCACAATACACAAGGCAACTATACTAAAAATTATGCAGAATAATCACAATAAAATTTACTTTAGTATAAATTCGCTTTTAAAATATTTAAAGGTGTCACTCCTAAGTTCAAAAGTAATTTTTTTCATGCAAATAAGTTTATTTAAAGCTGCCACTCCTAATGTTCAAAATAAAATTTCTTTTTTTTTTCATGCTAATAGGTTTATTTAACGTTCAAAAGTAATCATGTCACAAAAGAGATTTTTTTTTGTTGAGTTTATAGTGTTATATATATTTTGTAAAAAACTATAGTTCACAAGTTAATCACTCTAATCAGACAAGGAGTACGATGCAAGACTTTTGTGCGTTATAAATGTTCTTCAACACCATAACACAAATAGCAGTTATACTAAAAAATATGCAGATTAATCACAATAAAATTTACTTTAGTACAATAAGTTTCCTCTTTTAAAATATTTAAAGCTGCCACTCCTAGTGTATTATGGTGTACTTTCAATTTCAAATTATCACTAGGTTGCAAATGCAAGTATACGTATTGCTCAAGTAATAAAGGACTCTAATGGAGTCCTAAGTATTGATCCCACAAGGAGATAAAAATTTGTTAGGGAAATCACACAAAAACATAATATTTAAACTATAAAAAACTTAAGTATGAAAATAGGTCAAAATTCGTTTAATGTCATTAAAGAAACTTTGTTTACTACACTAATCTTTAAACTTGAAAGCTAAATTTACTAAAACTAAACTAGGTTTTGTGATGAAGAGTTCAAATTAAAGAAAGCTTCCTTCCCCTTACAATGAGATTATAGTTAGTGAATTATCAAATTAAAGAAAATTGTATTGTGCTAAATATGAGCAATTATATTTTTTATTCTTTTTATAAGTGACAAAGAACTATATCTAATCCAGCATATAGTCCCTAAATATGCAGTTGGGCTAAGAAGATACTGACTCTCATTCTAGAGTTCCCACATTTCCCTCATCCAAACGCATGGACCAAATTAGGGATTTTGTTCTGTCACCATAAAATTTCCATTTCTATGTCTATGAATCAATATTTCCCTACTTATTTGCACTCAACCCCATGGACTGCATTCTCATCCATGAAATTGAATGTGATCCTTACTTTATTGTAGAAAGCGTAGCCTTCTCAAATAGTATGTTTCACAACAAATTTTAGCAATTCAATTGGCTAGATCGAAAAGTAAATGAAGTTTAAAGATTGAATCATCACAAGTATGAGATTAAAATATTGCACAACAATCTTGATCCTTCACATGACCATTTCTCTTTGTAGGGAGAAGGACAAAGAAATCTACTCAGAATTCATGAGGAGAATATAATAAAACATGGATTTTATATATAAAACCAAGTTTACAAAACAAGAAAGAAAAGTAAAACAACTTAACTCAATCTCTTCCCCAAGCAAATTACTTGAAGTTCCTTTGGATCTCTTTCTCTCTTTAAAGTAACACTCAAATCTCTCTTAGAAATGAAAGTAAGAAGTAATCTCTCATTTTCCCTCTCCTCTTACAACTCTTAGAGACAGTTACCCCACTCTCCCGCACTTTGATACTCACGCCTCCTTCACTCACACCTTTTTTTGACATAAAAGAACTCCTTTAGAATGCAGGGACTAATTTCCCAAAAGTCTCCGTAGGCACCTCCTCAAAATCCATCCAAATTCAATGCATTTGTAAAAATAACCATCTCTAGCGCCTAGGCGTCGAAATCTACTGCCTAGGCTCTGTATTATGGCGCCTATGCACTCGTTCAATTTTTTGAAAATGCCACTTTTGACTCCACATTTTTATATTTTTGCATCCTTTAAGCTCCAAATTTCTATACTTAATATACCTGCAATAAAACATGTATATGCCTTTCTTTAAAGTGCAATATCACCAAATATAAGCATTACATATCTATGTAAGATTGAATATTTTTTTGGTGTATTAGAGTACCGTAAAACTAAGAGAGCTAAGGGAAACTCCAACAATGGTTGGTGAATATCATCATTTATCTTATCCCCTTTCATGAAGTATCCTTGGGGTAGGAGACACTATTCCAAATCCCACTTTGTATCCCTCGTTTAGTACACATAAGCGATGTTGTCATCACGCTTGTCACCAAGAACTCTGGCTCACACTAGCCTGATGATCAATTTGTGGCATTAACAAATATCCTCAGTTGCTCTAAAAAATTTAAATACTTTATTCACAACTCAAATCCCTGAGCATTTGGTTTAAATGTAGGATAAGTAGTGTAGGGTATTTTATTAGAATTAGTGAATTAAAGGGTCCCGAATCATATCTTGGTGGGTCCTTATATAGTTTTATGGATGATTCTCTTCAAGAAACTATAATAAGTTCAGACGTCCTTCAAAATGTCCAGAATCTTGTAAAGGGGTTCGGGGCATAACCCCATTCCACTTTGGAAGTTTCTAGATCATTTTGAGTTCACGTAAGCTTAATATGCAATTGAACTAATCAATCCTGGTTAAGTTAAGATTTAATTGTGGTGTTTTAATTTGTGCTCAATGAACTTTAGTGTTTAATTTAACCCATGATTAGGGGCAACTAATCACTCATTTTGATGGTTTGTTGATGAATTATAAAAGTAAGAACCCTTAGCGGAAGCTTAGTTATTAAGGAACCTTTCATGTCTTTTCAATTGAACATGACCTCGTAGTGTTTCAATGATGTTTATGATTACTTATGTTTCTTATCTAAGCCTCGTTAAGTAATTTTAAATCAAACCTAGTATACTACTGAGCTTTTAGGAACATTATCGATGAATTTGTAATTTTGAAAAAAATAAAGTGAAGTGTTTTCATTTCTCATGAACATATTAAGTTAACATGAAACCATTGGTTTAGAACTTCAAATTAATGAGTTCTTGTCTTCCTAACTCAGCCCCTAGCCTTATGATCTTCCAAGCTTGATTGACCTCCAATTCTAAAAATTTTTGAAAATTACACTTTTACCCTTTTTTTAGCAAATGGGATGAATTAGTTTCTCCCAATTAACCCTTTGTGTTTCAATCATTTTAGAGAGTTAGTTATCATTAATATTACCCATTACCATTTGATTTGACCTAACTCTTTAATTATGATTCAAAAGTCTATAATTACCATTTTACCCCTACAGTTCTTTAATTCATAATTTCTTCAATTTAACTCATATGACTTTGAAAGTTTGTAGTTATCCTACTCATGGGTTAATTTATACTTGAGAGAAGAATTTACAATTTTTTAATAATGATTTTAATTCAAAATTAGGAGATTTCAATATTAATTAATTTTACTAACAAAAACATCTTTTCTGTCCTTAAGATAATTTTAGGAGGTTTACCTAGATTAGAGGGCCACTTTGATTAACTTTTGTGAATTTTTGAATTATAGTTTAAATTTATGATTTTTAATTGGTGTTTAATGAATAAATAAATAGAAAATATATTTTTATTTCATAAATTAATGATTATATTTTTCATAAACCTCTCTAACCTCACATAACTCAAAGAAATTTTTTTTATATTTTTTAGATATTTTTTTATTTTTTTATGACTATTTTATTCAAAAATACAGAAAAAATATATTTAAGTATTGATAATAAGGTCATACACATTAAAAAATTTATAAACACATTTTAAAATTAATCACTGTGGTTGTGGTAAAGTTTGTTTTGGAATTTTGGTATTTTTATTATTTTAATCACTTTTTAATTAGTTTAAATAAAATAAAATAGGTTGAAAATAGAATTTTTTATTTTAACCTCAACTTTATTTTTCCTAAGTGCCTTTGGTCTCAAGAAACATTTCAAACCAACTTTTATCATTTTTTTATTTTTCTCTTATTTTTATAATTATTTTAATCTAAAATATTTATTTACTTAGAAAATACATTTTCATATAAAAATAATTTTTGTCGCTTGCAAATTTTAACAAAAGCTTCCTGAGGTGATTAGCTTCAATTTAAATCATTTTGGGGATTTTCTGAAGTACTTTATATTTTTTCTAATTTTTTATTTTTTTTATTAATTTTAATGTAGAAAATGTTTAAACTTGTAATATTGATCCTTTGGTTTTGATTTTTATTTTTCAAATGGTCCTCTGATCACAGTGAACCTTCATAACCTGATTCTATATTTTTCTCTTTTATTTTATTTTTTATAATTATTTAATTAAGACGATACTAAATATCTTAAAAAATTAGGGCTTTGATCATAATGGTGTTATCTAGCATTGAAAAAATCAGAGAAGATTCCCCATGTCATTAGGAACAAACCCTCAAAATTTCACTTAATTTGGATAGATATATAACTAATTATAATTAATTTCTCCTATGGAGTATTTAATAAATATTTTTGAATTTTGGTTCAATAAATTCTCCTCTGTTCACTGAGCAAAGACTTATTTTTATTTTATTTTAATGATTTTTCTAGACCAAGATATGATATTTTAAATTTTATGTTTTTAAATAATTCCAAAATACCTTTTTTTTTACTTATCCACGTCGGCTGCCACGTCAAACCTCGGACCCATCAAAACCCACTTGTCGTAATCTGATTGGTTGTGCTTGCCACGTGTGCATGTGGTTCTCATTCTATTCCCATTATTTGATGCCATCATGACCACTCATTTGAAACACACAGAAATGGAAGACGTCCGTTCATCAACTCGGATCACCCTAAACCGAGAACCGTTCGTGTTCTAACACTAAGATCTCGCTTGATACTCACTAAAATTAAGTGTGGTTTGTTTCTACACCTTCATCTAAGTGAGATGAACACATCTATATGGCTAGATACACATGAAATGTAAATCTTCTGCACAAAGGTCCAAAGTGAGGCAAAAAAGAGAAGTTTTGGGTTATACCTTTGCCCAAGAGTGAGACCTCAATTAGGTTTATTCCTGAGCTTTGGCTTGAGTCTATGAACATTCTCTAAGCTTCAATTTGATCTATAATCAACCCTAAGTATTTTCTCAGTCATGAGGTGGCTCAGGTGTGATTTAGGTCTAGGTTAGAGGGCTTGGGATGATGGGGTTTTGTTTGGGGAAGTGGTTTTGAAGTGTTGTGAAGGTTTCAGGATGGTTAATTTTGAGTTTGGTGGAGGTTGATTCCAAGGCTGGGAAATGCTCTAGATTTGAGCTTGGAAATTGAGGCTCTATGGTCAGTTTGAGGACTTGAAAATGTTGGGGATGAGTTTCATGTTGTTGTGAGAGGCTTTTGGAGCAAATTGGCTGGGCTTCGCTAAGGTCTTATACATTCCTCTCTCTTTGTTTAAGAGATTGTGGTTTATTTATAGACCAAGCTATGGTTTCCAAAAGGACAAGCCAGGGTGGCCAAAGTGGTTCTTAGGTGGAGGGCAAAGAGGCTCCAATGTCCAATGGGTGTGAGCCACCTTAGGGAGTTCAAATTTTGAGTTTTGCCCATTGGGGCCTTCTCGCGTTTGATGTTTACTTGCGTCTAGGGGCGGCCGGCCGATCATGCAAGTTCACCTCCACACTATGGGAGGTTAGATGTTGGGCAATGTGAAGTCAATTTGGTTCAAGCATGGGTAATTGCAATTTTCCATAGTGGGGAATGTGTTCTCCATGGGTTCAACCCCATGGAAATGAGCTTGGGTCATGTCCAAGGTGGCTGGTGTTGGTGGTCAACACCTAGGGGATTGGGTGATTGATTTGTAATGAGAAACATGCATTTGGTGGGATTTGTGTTTTGGTTAAGCCACTTTGGTGGAGGTGAAAGAAATTCCTCCTTTTACCCATGTGATGTTCATGGATGGTTCCATGAATGATTTCAAGAAATGCTTGAGGACATGGGAAATTTCATGAAAGAAGAGTTCATGGATTTTGAAGATTTGTTGGGAGAATGTCATGGAGCCAAAATTGGATGGGGTTAAGCATGGATGCATGATGTGAGATGCCATGGTGTATGAATTGATCAAAAGAATGATGAAAAGGAATTTGTCATGAGGGCTTCAATGGTAGTTGAATTTGGGCTCAATTTATGGGCTTTTGAATTTTGTCATGGAGGAATTAATTTTGAGCTTTAAGGATGGGTCAAGAAAAAATTTATTTTAGGTTTGGCCAATGGGCTTGAAGGGCTTGAAATTGTCATGAAGAGTTGATTTTGATTTGTTGTATTTAAATTGTTGTGTGGGATTAATTTGGTGGATTTTGAACTTGGTGGAATTTTTATATGAACTTGGACATTTTGCTCAAAATAGGGGGCTTTGGAAAATTTAAGGAAATTGGGTAATTTTGGAAAAAATGGATAAGGCGATATAGAGTGTTTTTATACATATTTTTATGCCTATTTTTTTAGATATTGTGCTTTAATGAAAGACATTTGTGTATTTTTCTTTCAAGTACAATCAAATGAATGAAAAATGCTAAAATGAGTCAAAAAGGGTCAAAATTGGAGAAAAAATGAAGAAATGTGCAAAAATGAACTGACGTGCCTAAGTGCTCAGGACTGACGCATAAGTGTCGAGGCTCGCGCCTTAGCACTAGGTACCCCGCGCTTAAATGCCAAAAGTATTTATTTGATGATTCATTGAATTTAGACAAATTTTTGAAGAGGTGTTTAAAGCAACCCCTGGTAAAAATGTGGGAAATATCCCATGGACACGAAAATTCATTCAATTGGCTTTTGAGGAGGCAACTTCTAGAAGATTCATTGAATGGAGACACATTTTGAAGGGATACCAAGACACTTTTTATATTTTTATTAAAGAAGATTTAGATCATCAAAGCCAAACACGAGAGGCCAACCACCCATCAGATTTTACAGTCATTATCCATCCAAGAAACCGGCGCCACCGACCACTTTCTTTTTATTTTGAGTGTTAGTTTGTATTGTGAGTGAAGGAAGAGAATTCAAAGGAACTTCAAGACATTTAATGGAGAGGATTTGAGATAAGTGTTTATCTTTGTGACTACACTTAGTTTTAATTTAAATTTCTTGTTTGTGTGCATGATTTCTACTTTTAAACTCATAGGTGGTTGTGTTTTCTCCATGGATTCTATGTAGTTTTCATCATCTTTTTCCTTAAAATGATAAATGATTAAGTATTTAAAGGATGTTGTGTGAGTATTAGACTTCAATGTTGGAAGTTGTGATGATTTGAAAGCTTGCACTTCATTGACTTCTTGATTTGACCACTTAAGATGTTAATACCTGTTGTGAGAACATGTAAGATCCAAGATGGTATTGTCTCAGTAAATAAATGGTTAGAATCACATATTGATTTTATGAATGAGAATGTAGTTCATGGGGTATAGTGCAATTAATAGGGAAAAAAACTTTTCAAGGGTGTAGAATTAGAGGACTTTAGAGTGACAGACTAAAGCCCCCAATTTGATTTATAGTTTCAGGTTTTGATACGAGATGTTAGCCCCCATGTGGAGGGAGAAGAGGAAACTCTAGAGTAAGAGCTAATATCTTCCCTACCTAACCAGTCTTCAAGTTTATTCAAACTATAGATTAGTCAATGCTCATTATAGCATCTCTAGTAAGGGTAAAGAATATTATTGCTCCTATTTGACACAAAATATTTAGCATACTTCTACAATAGAATTTTTATACTTAGTACTGATTCATGATAAGGAAAAAGTAGTACTGATTCATGATAAGGAAAAAGATATTTTATTTATATAGTCTTCATCTTGCAAATATTTAATTAAGTTAATTAGTTGCTTACTTTATTTTCATTAATCAAGAACTACAAAAAATAATCAAATTTTCATTCCTTGTATAGCCTCTTAAGTTTAAGTAAGAATATTGTGCGAAGCAAATTTTTTTCATCTAAACTTTCTAGTTTCCTAAAGTGCATATTTTTATTCTCCCTTTGGGTTTGATATTCGAGGCTAAATTAAAAAGTTTTATATTACTTGATAACGATACATAGACTTGCGTAGTATCCCATTTTTAAATATTATAATTGTATTCTTATTTGTTTCATTGTGGAAAACCTACTTAGCTTTTTCTTTGGATCAAGTTTTTGACTTTGTCGCAAATTAAGAATAACTATTAAGGAAATTAAACATATAATCGCATACATCGCATTTTACATATATATAGAAGAATCGATACCAAGTTTTTGGCGTCGTTGCCGGGGAATTAAATTAGATAAATTTGCAAACCTTTCAAGAGATTTTGTAGAAAGCAAAAACTTTTATTTTTATAAAATCTTATTTAAACTTTAAGATTTATTATAGGAATATTGTAATGTTGTTTTTATATATTAAGTTCATGTTTGTGTGTTTTTATTTTATTTTATTTTATATGTATTTTATGATAATGTATGTGTAGTTTAGGTTCCACAGGACTTATTCCTTACGATTCTGAATTAAAAAGAACTTTAAGAATAATTAAAAATTAAAAATTACTAAAAAATTTCAGGAAATGACAAATCAAAATAATCAAAATGTTGAAGAATTTAGACCTTTAAGAGATTATGCAAACCCTATGGTGGATGAACTTCATTGTAGTATTCAAAAAATCCACTGTAGTAGCTAATTTGTTTGAGCTTAAATCAGCTATTATCCAAATGGTATCAAATAATCAGTTTAGGGGAGCACCAACTGAAGTTCCAAATTTATGTCTTGCCAATTTTTTAGAATTGTGTGCTACATTTAAATATGATGGTGTATTAGATGATGTTTTTATACTTAGATTATTTCCTTTCTCACTGAGGGATAAAACTAAGATATGGTTACAATCGTTATCACCTGGATCTATCAGAACTTGGAGTGATTTAGCACAAAAATTCATCGCTAAACATTTTGCGCCATCAAAAACTGCGAAGCTTAGAAATAATATTACATCTTTTTGTTAGTTTGAAGGGGAATCAATTTATGAGGCATGGGAACAATTTAAAAAACTCTTAAGAAAGTGTCCACACTATGTTATACCAGATTCTTTAATAATTCAAACTTTTTACAATGGATTAGCTCGATCTCTTAGATCTATTATTGATGCCGCTGCTTGTAGTTCATTAATGTCACAACCATTTCATGACGCTTATGCTTTTATTTAAAAAATGGCTACCAATAATTTTCAATGGCCTTCTAAAAGGGTAAATCTTAAGAAAGTAGGCAATATTATTGAAACTGATGCTTTTGCCATGTTAGCAAATTAAGTTGCTGCAATTTCAAGGAAGTTAGACCAAATTAGAATAAATTTTTTTCAACCAATTTTCATGATTGAAGGGAATTCATTAGGCCAAATGGTAGATTCTCAAGCATCACTAGAGACGTTAAATGCCATAAACAACGAGCAAAATAGCCCATATTCAAATTATTATAACCTAGGTTGAAAGAACCATCCTAACTTTAACTGAAATAATACTTCGGGTGGTAGTAATCAACAATAAGGGAACAATCAAGTAAACTCATTAGGAAACTAGAACAATCAAGAGAATAGTTATTATAGAACTATTCATCCTCGAGGGTTTCAATAGTAATCCACAATTTAAGGAGAAGAAGTTGTCTATAGAAGAAGTGATGTTACAAATGGGAAATCAATTATAAAATCAAGAAGCTACGATTAGAAATATTGAGAATAAATTGGGACAAATAGCAATATCATTAAGTAACACATCCCAAGGAACACTTCATAGTAATACGNAATTTAGACCTTTAAGAGATTATGCAAACCCTATGGTGGATGAACTTCATTGTAGTATTCAAAAAATCCACTATAGTAGCTAATTTATTTGAGCTTAAATCAGCTATTATCCAAATGTTATCAAATAATCAGCTTAGAGAAGCACCAACTGAAGTTCCAAATTTATGTCTTGCCAATTTTCTAGAATTGTCTGCTACATTTAAATATGATGGTGTATTAGATGATGTTGTTGTACTTAGATTATTTCCTTTCTCAGTGAGGGATAAAGCTAAGATATGGTTACAATTGTTATCACCTGGATCTATCAGAACTTGGAGTGATTTAGCACAAAAATTAATCTCTAAACATTTTGCACCATCAAAAACTGCGAAGCTTAGAAATAATATTACATCTTTTTGTCAGTTTGAAGGGGAATCAATTTATGAGGCATGGGAACAATTTAAAAAACTCTTAAGAAAGTGTCCACACTATGTTATACCAGATTGTTTAATAATTCAAACTTTTTACAATGGATTAGCTGGTTCTCTTAGATCTATTATTGATGCCGCTGCTTGTAGTTCATTAATGTCAGAACCATTTCATGACGCTTATGCTTAAATTTAAAAAATGGCTACAAATAATTTTTAATGGCCTTCTGAAAGGGTAAATTTTAAGAAAGTAGGCAATATTATTGAAACTGATGCTTTTGCCATGTTAGCAAATGAAGTTGCTGCAATTTCAAGGAAGTAAGACCAATTTGGAATAAATTTTTTTCAACCAATTTTCATGATTAAAGGGAATTCATTAGGCCAAATGGTAGATTCTCAAGCATCACTAGAGACGTTAAATGCCATAAACAACGAGCAAAATAACCCATATTCAAATTATTATAACCTAGGTTAAAAGAACCATCCTAACTTTAACTGGAATAATACTTCGGGTGGTGGTAATCAACAATAAGGGAACAATCAAGTAAACTCATTAGGAAACTAGAACAATCAGGGGAATAGTTATTATAGAACTATGCATCCTCCAGGGCTTAACAATAATCCACAATTTAAGGAGAAGAAGTTGTCTATAGAAGAAGTGATGTTACAAATGGGAAATCAATTATAAAATCAAGAAGCTACGATTAGAAATATTGAGAATCAATTGAGACAAATAGCAATATCATTAAGTAACACATCCCAAGGAACACTTCATAGTAATACAGAAGTAAATCCAAAAGACTAGAATAAAGAGCAAGTAAAATCCATTCAACTCAGAAGCATAAGAGAATTTAAAGTAGAGTTCAAAAAGAGACTGAAGTAGAGAGAGAAGGGATTGAAGAGCGAAAAGAGGATGCTCCGAATGGTTTAGAGAGACCTATTTCTCCACTTAAAGAGGATGTTCCTCAGAGGCTTCAACAATAAAAGTTGTATAAGAAATTTTCAAAATTTTTGGAAATTTTTAAGAAGAATACAATTAAAATTCCATTTGTTGAAGCTCTGAAACAAAAACCAAGCTATGTAAAGTTTATGAAGAATAGAAAANATTTTAAAGTAGAGTTCAAAAAGAGACTGAAGTAGAGAGAGAAGGGATTGAAGAGCGAAAAGAGGATGCTCCAAATGGTTTAGAGGGACCTATTTCTCCACTTAAAGTTGATTTGGAAAAACCAATGCCTCCATTTCCTCAGAGGCTTCGACAACAAAAGTTTTATAAGCAATTTTCAAAATTTATGGAAATTTTTAAGAAGAATACAATTAAAATTCCATTTGTTGAAGCTCTAAAACAAAAACCAAGCTATGTAAAGTTTATGAAGAATAGAAAACGAAGTTTGAAAATAATGAGACTGGAGCACTTAGTGAGGAGTGCAATGCTATAAATCAAGCTTAATGATCCTGGTAGCTTTACAATTCTTTGTGCACTATGAGATAGATTTTGTGGGAAAGCTTTATGTGATTTAGGAGCAAGCATCAACCTTATGCCATTATCAATATTTAAAAGATTAAGATTAAGAAAAAAATTCCCTACTACTGTAACTTTGCAGCTAGTAGATCGTTCAATAACATNGATAGATTTTGTGGGAAAGCTTTATGTGATTTAGGAGCAAGCATCAACCTTATGCCATTATCAATATTTAAACGATTAAGATTAAGAAAAAAATTCCTTACTACTGTAACTTTGCAGCTAGTAGATCGTTCAAAAACATATCCTCAAGAAGTTATAGAAGATGTCCTAGTGAAAGTGGATCAATTTATCTTTCTTGTTGATTTGATTATGCTAGATTTGAAGAAAGATAAGGAAAAACCTATCATTTTGGGGAGACCTTTCCTAGCCACAGGAAAAACAATGATAGATGTGTAGAAAGGAGAATTAACTATGTACTTCAGTGATCAAACAGTTACATTTAATATTTCCAAATCAATGAAATACCCTGCAAAAGGTAAATATGATGAATGCTATAGGATGGATGTGATAAGATATATAAGTGAATGCCATTTCAAAGAAACTTATGAAGAAAAAATTGAATTTAAAGAATTTGAACACAAATAAGAAGAGGAATTAAATCAATATAAAGATTTATATAAGGAAGATTCAAATTATGCTCAAGAAAATTTTGAAGTTTTGGACATGACAGAAAAAGATACATCTTTTTGTCCATCAATTGAAAAACCTCATGAGCTTGAGTTGAAGTTGCTTTCTGAACATTTGAAGTATGCTTTTTTAGGTGAATTCTCTACATTACCTTTTATAATTTCCTCAAAATTAACTCTAAAAGAAAAAGAGAGTTTGACAAAAACTTTAAAGAGTTATAGAAAAACCTTTGGATGGATAATTGCTGATATAAAATGAATCAATCCTTCAATTTGTATGCATATAATTCATATGGAAGAGAACTGCAAACCCAGGGTTGATACTTAAAGGAGATTGAATCCTATTATGAAAGGAGCTATTAAGAAAGAAATTCTAAAGTGGTTAGTTGCTAGAATTATCTACCCTATTTCAAATAATGCATAGGTTATTTCAATTCACTTCATTCCTATGAAAGGAGGAGTGACTGTGAACTTGAATGAACATAATGAGTTAATACTAACATGATAAGTCACAGGATGGCGAATATGCATTGATTATAGAAAATTAAATCTCGCCACTAGAAAGATCATTTTACACTAACCTTTGTAGATCAAATACTAGATAGAATAGTTGGGCATAAATACTTTTATTTTTATGTTGGATATTTTGGTTATCACCAAATACAAATAGCTCCTGAAGATCAAGAGAAAACAACTTTTACAAGTCCTTATGGTACATTTCTTTTTAGAAGAATGCCCTTTGGTTTATGTAATGCACCTGCTACATTTTAAAGATGTATGATGACCATGTTTTGTGATTTAATTGAAAAAGGGATTAAAGTTTTTATGGATGATTTTTCAGTATTTAGAACTTCATTTGAATCATGTTTAGAACATTTATCAAAAGTTCTTAAGCGCTGTGAAGAAAAAAATTTAGTCCTTAATTGGAAAAAAATGCCAATTTATGGTAGCAGGGGGAATAGTTTTAGGACATTGAATTTCAGAAAATGGTGTGGAAGTAGACCATGCAAAAATTTAAATGATCGTTAATTTACCGAACCCAACAAGTGTGAAGGAAATTAGGATTTTTTAGGACATGCTACATTGTACAGGTGANTATGAAAATTATGGGGTCAGTTTGACTTCATCTTTTTCAAAAATATAAAAATTTTTAAAGCGTCATTCCGAATGGGCAACGGGGATTTCAATTTCGATGACCGACAGCTTCTTACGGGCAAACCCCACACCAAAAATAGTGCCGACAAACATATCCTCAAGAAGTTATAGAAGATGTCCTAGTGAAAGTGGATCAATTTATATTTATTGTTGATTTAATTATGCTAGATTTGAAGAAAGATAAGGAAAAACCTATCATTTTTGGGAGACCTTTCCTAGCCACAGGAAAAGTAATGATAGATGTGTAGAAAGGAGAATTAACTATGTACGTCAATGATCAAACAATTACATTTAATATTTCCAAATCAATGAAATACCCTGCAAAAGGTAAATATGATGAATGCTATAGGATGGATGTGATAAGATATATAAGTGAATGCCATTTCAAAGCAACTTATGAAGAAAAAATTGAATTTAAGGAATTGGAACACAAATAAGAAGAGGAATTAAATCAATATAAAGATTTATATATGGAAGATTCAAATTATGCTTAAGAAAATTTTGAAGTTTTGGACACGACGGAAAAAGATACATCTTTTTGTTCATTAATTGAAAAACCTCCTGAGCTTGAGTTGAAGTTGCTTTCTGAACATTTGAAGTATGCTTTTTAGGTGAATTCTCTACATTACCTTCTATAATTTCCTCAAAATTAACTCTAGAAGAAAAAGAGAGTTTGACAAAAACTTTAAAGAGTTATAGGAAATCCTTTGGATGGATAATTGCTGATATAAAATGAATCAATCCTTCAATTTGTATGCATATAATTCATATTGAAGAGAACTGCAAACTCAGGGCTGATACTTAAAGGAGATTGAATCCTATTATGAAAGGAGCTGTTAAGAAAGAAATTCTAAAGTGGTTAGTTGCTGGAATTATCTACCCTATTTCAGATAATGCATAGGTTATTCCAATTCACTTCATTCCTAAGAAAGGAGGAGTGACTGTGAATTTGAATGGACATAATGAGTTAATACTAACAAGATAAGTCACAGGATGGTGAATATTGATTGATTATAGAAAATTAAATCTCGCCACTAGAAAAGATCATTTTACACTAACCTTTGTAGATCAGATGCTAGATAGACTAGTTGGGCATAAATACTTTTATTTTTATGTTGGATATTATGGTTATCACCAAATACAAATAGCTCCTGAAGATCAAGAGAAAACAACTTTTACAAGTCCTTATGGTACAATTATTTTTAGAAGAATGTCCTTTGGTTTATGTAATGCACCTGTTACATTTTAAAGATGTATGATGGCCATGTTTTGTGATTTAATTGAAAAAGGGATTGAAGTTTTTATGGATAATTTTTTAATATTTAGAACTTAATTTGAATCATGTTTAGAACATTTATCAAAAGTTCTTAAGCGCTGTGAAGAAAAAAATTTAGTCCTTAATTGGAAAAAATGCCAATTTATGGTAGCAGGGGGAATAGTTTTAGGACATTAAATTTCAGAAAATGGTGTGGAAGTAGACAATGAAAAAATTTAAATGATCGCTAATTTATCGAACCCAACAAGTGTGAAGGAAATTAGGATTTTTTAGGACATGCTACATTCTACAGGTGATATATTAAAGACTTTTCAAAAATTGCTAAGCTTATATGCTATTTACTTGAAAAAGATGTAATTTTTAATCTTGATAAAGAGTGCCTAAAAGATTTTGAATTATTAAAAGAAAAATTAGTCACTGCACCAATTATTATTTCACCAGATTGGGAATAAACTTTTGAATTAATGTGGGATGCTAGTGATTATGCTATTGGAGTTGTTTTAGGACAAAAGCATAATAAGATTTTCAAGGTTATCTACTATGCTAGTAGAACTCTTAATGAAGCTCAAATTAATTATACCATAATTGAGAAAGAATTATTAGCAATAGTAGATGCTTTTGATAAATTTAGATCATAATTAATTGGAACTTATGTATTGTGCATATAGATCATTCTGATATTAAGTATTTAAAGAAAAAGTAGGATGCAAAACAAAGATTGATAAGATGGGTTCTTCTTCTACAAGAATTTATTTTTGAAATTGTAGATAGGAAGGGAGCTGAGAATCAAATTGCTGATCATTTGTCCAGACTTGAATTAAAGAAACCACTCAGTTTTAAAAAAAAGATTAATGAACATTTTTCAGATGAAGAATTGTTCAATGTTAATGAGTGGCATGTTCCATGGTATGCCGACATTGTGAATTTTATTGTTGGTGATATTATACCCTATGGAATGACATACCAACAGAAGAAAAAATTCATATCTGAAGCTAAGACTTATTTTTGGGATGACCCATTTTTATATAAATAAGAAAATAATTTAATTATTCGAAGATGCGTGCCTTTAGAAGAAACTTATGAAATTATCAAAAAATATCATAATTCTGATTTTGGGGGATATTTTGGAGTAGACAAAAAAATATACAAAATTTTACAATCTAGATTTTATTGGCCTACAACCTTTAGAATGTTAATGCTTATATCAAAACTTGTGATTGATGTAAACGAGTAGGCAATATTTCTAGAAAGACTGAGACACCCCTCAATTACTTGTTAGAAGTTGAGATATNATATATATATATATATATATATATATTAGCAGTAGACTATGTATCCAAATGGATAGAAATTATTGTTTTACCTTACTGTGGTGGTCAAACTGTTCCAAAGTTTTTAAGAATGAATATATTTTGTAGATTTGGGATACAAAGAGTAATCATAACTGACGGGGGAAGTCATTTCAAAAATGCAATAATGAAGAAGTTATTAAGGAAATATCATATAAACCATAGAATTGGTACTGCTTATTATCCTTAAACAAGTGGTTTGACTGAATTATCCAATTGTGAAATTAATTGAATCAATTTTAAAGGAACAGTTGAAAAAAAAAATTAAATTCGAGGACTTTGTAGGAATCCCTCGATCTGAAAAAAAATTGGGTGATTGATCAAGGATTACTTAAATGGAATTTTGATCCAAGTGGAATCATTTGTTGGGCTACTGATGTTAAACAAAAAATTTTATGGGAGGCAACTCATAGTTATCAGTGTGGTTTGATTTAGTGTGCTTGAGAGTTATGATTGTTAGTGTTGTATTGTGTTTGCTTTAGTGTCGATTGATCAGTTTGATTGATAATTGGTGGATGTTTGGATTGTTATAGGTTAGATTTGATTTTTGTGTGTCACGAGGGAGGTGATTCCTTAACTTCTTATTAAGGATAGCCTTATATATTCTCTTGTAGTGGTTGGATTGACGATTTCACTATGACTCGCGTCTCACTCGGACTTAAGTTTTACAAGAGTCATGATTAATTTTAACAGTGATAAGTCCATCTCAAATTTGTTACTTCTTTTCTCTGACTTAGTTTTCATTTGATAGGATTAGCTAACCTATTTGATGAGTAACATGTGGATGAATTTACACTATCCTTATAACTGCTAGAGGTGCTTAATTAGTGTGATAATGTGATGCCTGAGGTTGGTGTACGTGAACCAATATATAAGGGATAATCTTATCTTTGAGATTATAATCTATAAAATTATTTATAAGTACCCAATATATCTGTGTAGTGATTCTGTTAGAAATTGGAAGTAAGTTAGTAAGATGCAATGACTTAAAAAAAAAGAATTGACCTCATTTATCATGCGTGCTTGTGTTTGTGTTACAATAATATAAAGATTTGGAGAACACATAAATATAGATATTCCTATGTCGATACCCGTTCTACTTGTTAGACCTTTCTTCCCTTTTTATCGAGCATGTTTTAGTTTAGACTTACTTTATGTTGTATATTGTCCTACCTTGATAAATACTTGTAGATGTTTGTGATAGATAGAATTTTTGAACTTTTTTTGTTCCTGCTTATATTTTCTATATTGAATGATATACATGTTTAAAATAAAGTTTGGGTATATAAAAAAAATAAATTTTAAAGTTAGTATACTTTATTTTAGTTTAGTATTATTGCAAGCATATTTTAGGCTAGATTTACTTTCTCCTGCAGTCATTCTACCCTTATTATGCATGTATATAAATTTGATAGGATGTTGTAGATGTCAGTATATTCAATTTTTACTTTGTTTTCCTACTACATTTTATGGAATTAAGTGTAAAATAATTAAAAAATCAAGTTTGGGGGAAAGAAATTTTTATTTTAAAAAAAGTAAACTAAACTTAATTTGTCCTCAATTAACTATATTTTTAAAATTAATTTAATATGACCTTGGATATTACAGTTCAACTTTAAATGACTATATTTTTATTTTTAAATATTATGGTAAATTTAGGCAAAATTTTTTAATAACAAAGGTTAATTCTAAAGTTAAATAATTGGTATGAAAGGATAAGACTATGTTTTTTCTATTTGAAGTAAAGGAAATTGTATTTTTGAAGTATTAAGAATCTTAGAGTTTCACGTAAGAAGAAAAGAACGAGACTTTATGAAAAATCATCAAAACTAATATGAATTTATAAAGTGAAGAAAGGTAAAAAGTTATAACTTTAAGAAAAGGATAATGAAGTTCAAAATTGTTAAAGGCTATCCGGATATAATAATCCTCACTTAAAAAAGAAAATAAAGAAAAGATGTCTAATAAAAAATTGGCTTCACTTGAATCAACTTGAGGAAAATGCTTTATTACATTTTCTACTATTCAAGTATTAGCACCCTTAAAAGTAAACTTTTCATGAAATTCATTTTCATATGGATATTCTAAGTACCATTGATATAACAAATCACTGTTCTTCTTAAAATGAATGGAGATTCAAAAATCTTAGATTTGATTACTAAGTATTCTTAGACTTATAGTTTTAATCTAAGTTATTAAAAGTTTTTCTTAAATTATATTATTTTATTTATTAAACTAAAGCATAGAAGTTTATAAGTTAATCTTTATCCCAAGTCATATTTTTATGTAGTAAAAGAGTCACTTGAGGACAAGTAACATTCAAGTTTGGGGGATTTTGACATGCCTAAAAATTACCTACTTTTTCATATATATATTTTATGCTCAATTTTTATAATTTTTAATGATATTACACTTTAAAAGGAGGTATTTTGAATATTTTTGGTTTCAAGTACAAAAAATGGACTTTTGGTAAAATTGAAGCAAAAATGGTCCGATTTGAAGTAAAAAACGAGCAAGAAAGAAAATTTTGACTTACCACATTTCGATATGTCTTTCTATGCTTGATCTACTTTAAATTTCTCACATGTTTTTGAATAAATTTACACTTTAAAGAAAGGTTGTTTTCATGCTTATTTTGTAGGAATATCTGTTAAGAGCGAAACACAACTGAAATTGGGCAAAATAGAGCTAAAATAGAGCAAAATGATGGAGCTGTTGCAGGGTGGTGCCTGAGGTGCTAAAATGGTGCTAGAGGCACCAAAATTCAAAGAACTAGATCCCGAGGTGCCATAACTAGCCCCAAAATCCAGAGAAATGGCACCTGAGGCGCCATAACTGGCGCTAGAAGTGTCAGAGACGGTATAAGACAGATTAAGGCAGTTCGGGACAAATTTTGAGCGGATTTTGAAGGCTCCAAATGATTCAAATGCCCCATGGAGTGATTCAATGCATTTAGACACTTTGGAATATTCTTTAATGAAGGGATATGTCTCTCGAATGAATGGACATGTCTTTCGGGATTCAAAAAGTGTGACTTTTAGAGAGAATTTGGGAGGAAATTTTGAAATCCTTTTGAAAGGAGGCAACCCCTAATTAAAAGGGAGAGGAGTCTAGGGAATGTGTGTGGGGTGAAAGTGAGAGGAAGGATTTGGAGAAGAGAGGATTTTCTTCTAGGGTTGTAAGAGGAGAGGAAAAGAGAGAGATTTCTTCTTCATTATATTTCTAGGAGAGAATTGAGTGTGATTGTAAAGATAGAAAGTGTTTAAAAGAAGCTTATAGAGATTTGCTTGGGAAGGAGTGTGAGATAAGCTGTATTCTTTTCTTTCTTTATTTTGTAAACTTATTTTTATATATGAAGTCTGTGTTTTGACGTAACCTTCGCATGAATTCTGAGTAGTCTTCTTTATCCTTCTACTACAATGAGATTTAGTTTTATGAAGAATTAATTTCATTATGAAAGGTTTTTAATGTCAATAATTTTTGATGATTTGAAGTCTAATGTTCATTTACTTTTCAATTTGGCCAATTGAAATGCTAAAATGTGTTGAAAAATATATGATCCCAAAAGTCTATGATTTCTACAACATGGTGAGAGCCGCATTCAATTCCATGGGTAACAATGTAATCCATGAGGTTGAGTGCAAATACATAGATAAATATAATTTGTTGGATGCAAAATTAGAGACTTTAAGGTGATAGATTAAAATCTCCAATTTGGTCCAGTTGATTGGAAACTAATGCGAGATTGTTAGCCCTCAAGCGACAAAGAAGTGGGAGCTTTGGAGTGAGAGCTAGTATCCTCCCAACCTAACCACATAATTAGGTACCCAACTGTGGATTAGTCAATATTCTTTATGCACTTGACAGAGGGTAAAGAATAGAATTGCTCTTATTTGGTACAATATNACTTCATGATAAAGATTGATGTAACAATTGATAGACATGAAATTTCTCCTTAGAATCAAGTTACAATCATCTAAAATATCAAAGTTTAGATTGCCCAATTCACCCAGTAATTGTCATCAAGACAAGTAGGTGCATTCCTAAGAAAACCAATATAGATCTAATCAATATAAGGATGTGAATGATACCACTTTGAAAATTGTTGAGCATCTGAGGAATTAATGGGCTATAAAAACTTCCATATTGAAGAGAATGATAAGAAGAAGGAATAAGAGGCTGAGGAAAAGTGATAACCAAAATCAAGGCGATTCTTAAATGGATTACCAGAACACATACCACAACTATAAAATGTTCCAAATCTCAGGGAAGAAGAATTCATGCTTAAAGCATTCAAAATGAAAGAGCATCCTGTGGAGAATATTATTGACTTTTTTGGTTGATGTGATTACAAATTGTGCCATGGGAAATAGCCATTATATGTACTTAAATGAAACTCTTTCTTCCTTCATTATGAGGATACTTCAGCCAGATTACTTGACAACCTTATAGAATAATAATCTATCAAATGAAATTCTATTATTGGATATCAAGAATCTATTTGAGCACGTTAAAAATTGGAGCTATAAGCTTATTATATTCATAAAAAANCCCAATATATCTGTGTAGTGATTCTGTTAGAAATTGGAAGTAAGTTAGTAAGATGCAATGACTTAAAAAAAAGAATTGACCTCATTTATCATGCGTGCTTGTGTTTGTGTTACAATAATATAAAGATTTGGAGAACACATAAATATAGATATTCCTATGTCGATACCCGTTCTACTTGTTAGACCTTTCTTCCCTTTTTATCGAGCATGTTTTAGTTTAGACTTACTTTATGTTGCATATTGTCTTACCTTGATGAATACTTGTAGATGTTTGTGATAGATAGAATTTTTGAACTTCTTTTGTTCCTGCTTATATTTTCTATATTGAATGATATACATGTTTAAAATAAAGTTTGGGTATATAAAAAAAAAAAAATTTTAAAGTTAGTATACTTTATTTTAGTTTAATATTATTGCAAGAATGTTTTAAGCTAGATTTACTTTCTCCTGCAGTCATTCTACCCTTATTATGCATGTATATAAATTTGATAGGATGTTGTAGATGTGAGTAGATTCAATTTTTACTTTGTTTTCCTGCTACATTTTATGGAATTAAGTGTAAAATATTTAAAAAATCAAGTTTGGGGGAAAGAAATTTTTATTTTAAAAAAAGTAAACTAAACTTAATTTGTCCTCAATCAATTATATTTTTAAAATTAATTTAAAATGACCTTGGATATTACAGTTCAACTTTAAATGATTATATTTATATTTGTAAATATTATGGTAAATTTAGGCAAAAGTTTTTAATAATGAAGGTTAATTCTAAAGTTAAAATAATAGGTATGAAAGGATAAGATTATGTTTTTTCTATTTGAAGTAAAGGAAATTGTATTTTTGAAGTATTAAGAATCTTAGAGTTTCATGTAAGAAGAAAAGAACGAGACTTTATGAAAAATCATCAAAACTAATATGAATTTATAAAGTGAAGAAAGGTAAAAAGTTATAACTTTAAGAAAAGGATAATGAAGTTCAAAATTGTTAAAGGCTATCCAGATATAATAATCCTCACTTAAAAAAGAAAAGAAAGAAAAGATGTCTAATCAAAAATTGGCTTCACTTGAATCAACTTGAGGAAAATGCTTTAATACATTTTCTACTATTCGAGTATTAGCACCCTTAATAGTAAACTTTTCATGAAATTCATTTTCATATGGATATTCTAAGTATCTTTGATATAACAAATCACTGTTCTTCTTAAAATGAATGGAGATTCCAAAATCTTAGATTTGATTACTACGTATTCTTAGAATTATAGTTTTAATCTAATTATTAAAAGTTTTTCTTAAATTATATTATTTTATTTATTAAATTAAAGCATAGAAGTTTATAAGTTAATCTTTATCCTAAGTCATATTTTTATGTAGTAAAAGAGTCACTTGAGGACAAATAACATTCAAGTTTGGGGGATTTTAACATGCCTAAAAATTACCTACTTTTTCATATATATATATATTTTATGCTCAAATTTTATAATTTTTAGTGATATTACACTTTAAAAGGAGGTATTTTGAATATTTTTGGTTTCAAGTACAAGAAATGGACTTTTGGTAAAATTGAAGCAAAAATGGTGCGATTTGAAGTAAAAACGTGCAAGAAAGAAAATTTTGACTTACCACATTTCGATATGTCTTTCTATGCTTGATCTACTTTAAATTTCTCACATGTTTTTGAATAAATTTATACTTTAAAGAAAGGTTGTTTTCATGCTTATTTTGTAGGAATATTTGTTAAGAGTGAAACACAACTGAAATTGGGCAAAATGGAGCTGAAATAGAGCAAAATGGTGGAGCTGTTGCAAGGTGGTGCCTGAGGTGCTAAAAATGGTGCTAGAGGCACTAAAATCCAGAAAACTAGATCCCGAGGTGCCAGAACTAGCGCCAAAATCCAGAGAAATGGCACCTGAGGCGCCAAAACTGGCGCTAGAAGTGCCAGAGACGGTATAAGACGGATTAAGGCGGTTCGGGACAAATTTTTAGCTGATTTTTAAGGCTCCAAATGATTCAAATGCCCCATGGAGTGATTCAATGCATTTAGACACTTTGGAATGATCTTTAATGAGGGATATGTCTCTCGAATGAATGGACATGTCTTTTGGGATTCAAAAGTGTGACTTTTAGAGAGAATTTGGGAGGAAATTTTGAAATCCTTTTGAAAGGAGGCAGCCCCTAATTAAAAGGGAGAGGAGTCTAGGGCATGAGTGTGGTGTGAAAGTGAGAGGAAGGCTTTGGAGAAGAGAGGATTTTCTTCTAGGGTTGTAAGACGAGAGGGAAGGAGAGAGATTTCTTCTTTATTATATTTCTAGGAGAGAATTGACTGTGATTGTAAAGATAGAAAGTGCTTAAAAGAAACTTATAGAGATTTGCTTGGGAAGGAGTGTGAGATAAGCTGTATTCTTTTCTTTCTTTATTTTGTAAACTTATTTTTATATATGAAGTCTGTGTTTTGTCGTAACCTTCGCATGAATTCTGAGTAGTCTTCTTTATCCTTCTACCTACAATGAAATTTAGTTTTATGAAGAATTAATTTTATTATGAAAGGTTTTTAATGTCAATAATTTGTGATGATTTGAACTCTAATCTTCATTTACTTTTCAATTTGGCCAATTGAAATGCTAAAATGTGTTGAGAAATATATGATCCCAAAAGTCTATGATTTCTACAACATGGTGAGAGCCACATTCAATTCCATGGGTAACAATGTAATCCATGAGGTTGAGTGAAAATAAATAGATAAATATAATTTGTTGGATGCAAAATTGGAGACTTTAAGGTGATAGATTAAAATCCCCAATTTGGTCCAGTTGATTGGAAACTAATGCGAGATTGTTAGCCCTCAAGCGACGGAGAAGTGGGAGCTTTGGAATGAGAGCTAGTATCCTCCCAACCTAACCACATAATTAGGTACCAAACTGTGGATTAGTCAATGTTCTTTATGCAGTTGACAGAGGGTAAAGAATAGGATTACTCTTATTTGGTACAATACAATTTTATATATAATTTAAAATGATTTTAATTACTTCACTAACCATGTACTCATTGTAAAGAGGAATGTTGCTTTCTTAAATTTAAAATCTTCGTCACAAAAATTTGTTTAGTCTTAATAAATTTAATATTGAAGTTTAGAAATTAGTTTAGTAAACTTAATTCTTTTAGTTACATTTTTGTTAGCATTCATTAAACTCATTTTAACTTGCCTTTCTTACTTTAATTGTTATAGTTTGAATATTGTGATTTATGTAATTATCATAAGAATTTTCATCTTCCCCACTAAGAGTTTATAGTAGTAGACTAGAATTAGCCTAAGAAATTTATTACTGCACTTCTCTATGGGATCAATACTGGGGTTTTTAAATAAAGTTCTATATTACTTGAAGCGATACGTGTAATTGCGTAGAACCCCTAGTGTGTGAGCTATTTTATATATTTTGTATAACATTTTGATTTTATACAAATAATACTTAATATAAATTGTATCAAGATTTTTTTGGAAGCTAAATTACTGTGAAATTTTGAGAGGGTCAAGTTTTTGGCACTGTTATCGAGAATTTAAATTGACATAAAACACACAAAAAATAGCACACAACATGGGCGCATTAAAAACCACACACTATTTTAATTAATTTAACATTAGTTTAATTTATGTATATCATATTTAATCCCTATATCTATTCTATTTTGATTTCATTTATTGTGAAATCGTGCTTTCATTCTCTTAATTAATTTCTTATTGGATTTAGCTATTTTTTTGTTGCATTGGCCAAATTCAATCATTTGAATAGAAGTTCATCTATCTAATCCCAGTAGTTGCCAAGTAATATTTTTGGGAAAACAATTTTTACTCATATTTTATTACTTTTGCAACCATATGCTCTTTTATTCATAAATGAATTTTAACTTTTTTTTCAACATTTTCATCATTAATTGCATGGCAAAATTGATACCAAATCTATAAATTGTGACTTCAAACACATTTTTATTTTAAAATTTTATATGATTTTATCTTTTTATTTTCTCTTTAATTTTATTTATCATTTAAACTATAATGTGTGCTTTAATATTTTAAATGAACCATAATAAAAAAGGGTGGTCATATGAAAATAAGGAATTGTTGAGCTGCGAGCCTTAACATGGATGTATAAGCTCTTCATATTTATACATTACCTATAATGTTTAATGAAACCCCTAAAGCATATGATGAATTATATAGAGGAGAGTACTAAACCACCAAGTACCATGCCAATATTCCTCACACTCTATCACAATGGGAGCTTACTAGTTTTATAAAGAATCAACACTATTATAGTCNCCATAATAAAAAAAGGGTGGTCATATGAAAATAAGGAATTGTTGAGCTGCGAGCCTTAACATGGATGTATAATCTCTTCATATTTATACATTACCTATAATGTTTAGTGAAACCCCTGAAGCATATGATGAATTATATAGAGGAGAGTACTAAACCACCAAGTACCATACCAATATTCCTCACACTTTATCACAATGGGAGCTTACTAGTTTTATATACTCTAGATCATACTACTCAAGGTGGAGATGCCATCCCAACTTCTCCTATAAGAACACACTAGGTCCATAAAATAGAGCAATATTCCATAATCACCAATGCACAATCAATTTGGAAGATATCATTATAACATCGCTAGCTATAGGTGATCTATAAATTTGATTATTTACTTAGATGATGGGTCACTTCATGATAAAGATTGATGTAACAATTGATAGACATGAAATTTCTCCTTAGAATCAAGTTACAATCATCTGAAATATCAAAGTTTAGATTGCCCACTTCACCCAGTAATTGTCATCAAGACAAGTAGGTGCATTCCTAAGAAAATCAATATAGAAATTAATCAATATAAGGATGTGAATGATACCACTTTGAAAATTATTAAGCATCTGAGGAATTAATGGGCTATAAAAACTTCCATGTTGAAGAGAATGATAACAAGAAGGAAAAAGAGGCTGAGGAAAAGTGATAACCAAAATCAAGGCGATTCTTAAATGGATTACCATAACACATACCACAACTATAAAATGTTCCAAATCTCAGGGAAGAAGAATTCATGCTTAAAGCATTCAAAATGAAAGAGCATCCTGTGGAGAATATTATTGACTTTTTTGGTTGATGTGATTACAAATTGTGCCATGGGAAATAGCCATTATATGTACTTAAATGAAACTCTTTCTTCCTTCATTATGAGGATACTTCAGCCAGATTACTTGACAACCTTGTAGAATAATAATCTATCAAATGAAATTCTATTATTGGATATCAAGAATCTATTTAAGCACGTTAAAAATTGGAGCAATAAGCTTATTATATTCATCAAAATTCCTCTAAGGATATAATTACTTCAACTTTCAAGCCTTTTCAAAAATACTACTTTTTATTGTTAGGTTGATGATTTTAAACTAAGTACTTACTGAGAAGCAGCCATACAAGAGTTAGGTTGAGGATGCTTAAGNATCAAAATTCCTCTAAGGATATAATTACTTCAACTTTCAAGCCTTTTCAAAAATACTACTTTTTATTGTTAGTTTGATGATTTTAAACTAAGTACTTACTGAGAAACAAACAAACAAGAGTTAGGTTGAGGATGCTTAAACCATGTGTTTGTTTGGAGAAAAACTGACCTTTATAAATTTCTCATTTGCTTATTTTCTTACTTATCTTATTTTATTCTATTAGTTTATTTTTTCATTTGTTATTATTAAAAGAAAGGTAAAGATGAAGGTGAGCTTGGTGTAAACAGCCTAAGATATACATTAAGAGGAGAAAGAGAGTAGCTTCCCCAAGTGAAAAGTTCTTATTTCATTTTACTTTCTTTATTTTTCATATTTGCAACTATTTTATTTTTATTTTTATTTTTATGTGTTATGGATAATGCAATGTTATGTGTGTGTGCCTACACAGGGTGGGAGTGTTGGGGGGTTGGTGGAGTAGCATATGTATTTCTATTCTCTCAAAATGTGTTATGCGTGATCTTTATCCTTATAGACTAGCTTTTTTTATTTTTCATTCATTTGAATTTTTACTTTATCTAATTAGTTATTTTTAGCAAGGTCATGTTAATTTGCTTACAGCATGAATTTTTTGAAGGATGGAGAAACAAATTGCTTCAAAGTTTTTTTTTTGTTTCCTTTGTCTTAGATAAAAAATTAATCTTTAAATTCTCTTTTGGATGCATTTTTAACTATTCATAATTGATAACAAAGGTAGTGAGCTTAATTATATGTGTTAAATGTATAAACTTACTCAGATAAAGGAGTTATATTGATTATTAAATATATTGCATGTTAAGTAAGCCATCCATAAGAATATTGGTTATAGTTATATGCTTGAAATACATAAGGCTTATATATTTATGATAACCTAAGTAAAAATATTTGTATGTATACATGTGAATCATTTGTTAGTTTAATACTTCTTTTTAATTGGCTATATAATATGAAAATAATACATCTGAAATTTAGATAGAGAAAATAGTTTTGAGTTGGGCATTAACAACATTCAAAAAAAAGAGAAGTGACTTAGCTTCAAGAAAGAAAAATGAACTATCATAAAAAAGCTATAAATTATTATTGGGAAGTGGGGAACGGGGGTGAAAATTATCACCCATATTGTAGAGGTTAGTTGTAGTGTTTAGATATATAGTTACCATTTATAATACAAAATATGAATTATTCAGTCTTATGAAATTTATTTTATATGTTATACATTATATGGATAAAATTTAAAGGATACATATGGTTATGGTTATACATGTTAACACACATTTACTTACTGGAAACCATTAAAATTAAGTCNAGAGTAGCTTCCCCAAGTGAAAAGTTCTTATTTCATTTTACTTTCTTTATTTTTCATATTTGCAACTATTTTTTTTTAATTTTTATTTTTATGTGTTATGGATAATGTAATGTTATGTGTGTGTGCCTACACAGGGTGGGAGTGTTGGGGGTTGGTGGAGTAGCATATGTATTTCTATTCTCTCAATATGTGTTATGCGTGATCTTTATCCTTATAGACTAGCTTTTTTTATTTTTAATTCATTTGAATTCTTACTTTATCTAATTAGTTATTTTTAGCAAGGTCATGTTAATTTGCTTACAGCATAAATTTTTTGAAGGATTGAGAAACAAATTGCTTCAAAGTTTTTTTTTTGTTTCCTTTGTCTTAGATAAAAAAATAATCTTTAAATTCTCTTTTGGATGCATTTTTAACTGTTCATAATTGATAACAAAGGTAGTGAGCTTAATTATATGTGTTAAATGTATAAACTTACTCAGATAAAGGAGTTATATTGATTATTAAATATATTGCATGTTAAGTAAGCCATCCATTAGAATATTGGTTATAATTATATGCTTGAAATACATAAGGCTTATATATTTATGATAACCTAAGTAAAAACATTTGTATGTATACATGTGAATCATTTGTTAGTTTAATACTTTTTTTTAATTGGCTATATAATATGAAAATAATACATTTGAAATTTAGATAGAGAAAATAGTTTTGACTTGGGCATTAACAACATAAAAAAAAGAGAGGTGACTTAGCTTCAAGAAAGAAAAATGAACTATCATCAAAAAGCTATAAATTATTATTGGAAAGTGGGGAACGGGGGTGAAAATTATCACCCATATTGTATAGGTTAGTTGTAGCTTTTAGATATATAGTTACCATTTATAATACAAAATACGAATTATTCAGTCTTATGAAATTTATTTTATATGTTATACATTATATGGATAAAATTTAAAGGATACATATAATTATGGTTGTACATGTTAACACACATTTACTTACTGGAAACCATTAAAATTGAGTTATGTAAATCTATATTAAATGCAATTAAGTATGTAATAGATTGGGATGAGTTAATGTGTTAGTATATTGATTTTTAAATTTAGTTCAATCTTCAATTATCCTTAGCTATTGCATAAATTTCTTGAATTTTGACTATCAATGTATTTATAATAAACAATTAAGTGGCACTTTAAATGCTCCTACACACATGCTTATAATGTTTATTTATCTTNGGATGAGTTAATGTGTTAGTATATTGATTTTTAAATTTAGTTCAATCTTCAATTATCCTTAGCTATTGCATAGATTTGTTAAATTTTGACTATCAATGTATTTATAATAAACAATTAAGTGGCGCTTTAAATGCTCCTACATACATGCTTATAATGTTTATTTATCTAAAAATTACTCTTTTCGGGCTTTTCTTGGGGACAAAAAAAATCTAAGTGTGAATTTATTTGATAGCCAAAAATTATATTTATAATTAACCAAAATTAAATACTTTAAGGTTTATCCAAATGAATTTTACTTTAGCATTTTTTTGGCACTAATAATTTTACTCTTGCTTTTTTAGATGTGCAAGAAGAAATAGTGAAATAGAGGAAAATGTCCAAAAAGGCATATTCATACTCATGAGATTGGAAGAAAATCTAGTGCTAAGAAGAGCAAAATGGTGAAACGGATCTGGCTGGTGCCTAAGCACTACACCTAGGCAGCCATATGTTAATTCCAAGGTTTTATATGCATAATAGCATGCAACCAACTTAGAGGGTGCCTAGGAGCTCAGATGCCTACTTATATGTCCTAGCATTAGAGCCAAGCACCATAAATTTTGGTCCATGCCCATTTAAAAATGCTCAATTGTCAGTTTTAGGAACCCAAATACCTGATTAAAACTATTAAATGATGAGCTTAGCCAATTTTGGATACTTTTTTCTTTTTCATTTATGGAGCTACCTCGACCATTTTTTTAAAGAATAGATTATGAACTAATTATGAAATCTTGGATTATCCCTTACCAGGGTTTAGATAGATTTTTGCTACAATTTATTTAGGAAACATTATAAAAATTTGGAGAGATTTATTAGCAACTAAATGCTTAGGAGAGAGTATTGTGCACTCTTTATGGCCTTCTCATGACTTTTCTTACTCCTTATGTGCATTTATTATTGTAAAAATCTATAAGTATTAATTAATANAAAATTTGGAGAGATTTATTAGCAACTAAATGCTTAGGAGAGAGTATTGTGCACTCTTTATGGCCTTCTCATAACTTTTCTTACTCCTTATGTGCATTTATTATTGTAAAAATCTATATGTATTAATTAATATTTTTTTTATATTTTAGAAATTAGTTAAAACCCTTCCTTTAATGGTTAGATGTAGCATGCAATATGTTTTCTAAGTTGTTTTAAAACAATAGTTTTTTTTTTTGGTTTTCCAGCTTCTGACCATATCTTTTGCTTTATTTTATATTCAACTTTCAATTGTGTGGTTACTTATTAATAACACTAATGATTTAGAGAAAAATGTGGTGAACCCATTGTTGACCTCACTTTTGGTTGAGGTTTAGTTTTTTTCCTCCTTAGTAGCCTAGGGTCCAGCCATANCCCTTCCTTTAATGGTTAGATGTAGCATGCAATATGTTTTCTAAGTTGTTTTAAAACAATAGTTTTTTTTTTGTTTTCCAGCTTCTGACTATATCTTTTGCTTTATTTTATATTCAACTTTCAATTGTGTAGTTACTTATTAATAACACTAATGATTTAGAGAAAAATGTGGTGAACCCATTGTTGACCTTACTTTTGGTTGAGGTTTAGTTTTTTTCCTCTTTAGTATCCTAGGGTCTAGCCATGTGACTTTCCTGTTGACTATTCCTAGAAAACTAGAAAATGAACCCTCACCATTAGAAATTCTACCCTCTTCTTTGCTCAACTTGAAGTTCCGTATATTGGTCATAATCTCTAGAGCTTAGTAGGTGGGGTCACTATGAGGGAGCTCAGGGAGAGTCCCCCTAGGACTGCCTGACCTTAGGGTTGACCCTGGTGTTAGTCTGGAGCTAGTTCACTCACCTACACTCACTCTCACCCCATAATTACTCACAACTCTAAACCTAAAATTTCTTGACTTTGATCCGTTGATCCTTTCAGAGACTCATGTAGATGGTCTCCTAAACCTACTGGCCCGAGCTGGGGTTTAGCTAAGACCAGTACATAGAGGACCANTTCCGTATATTGGTCATAATCTCTAGAGCTTAGTAGGTGGGGTCACTATGAGGGAGCTCAGGGAGAGTCCCCTTAGGACTGCCTGACCTTAGGGTTGACCCTGGTGTTAGTTTGGAGCTAGTTCACTCACCTACACTCACTCTCACCCCACAATCACTCACAACCCTAAAACTAAAATTTCTTGACTTTGATCCCTTGATCCTTTCGGAGACTCATGTAGATGGTCCCCTAAACCTACTGGCCAGAGCTAGGGTTTAGCTAATACCAGTACATAGAGGACCAAAATGGGGTTTTCATTGGTCCATAGCTTATATAGGGTGGTTGGCACCCCAATTCTACCAAAAATATCCAACTTGGCCTTTTGCCTCAAAATCCCCCAAATTACCTAGATGCCATTGGAGCCCAAAATTTGGCCAAAATTTTCAAATCAACCCAAAATACCCAAATTTGATCAAATAAAATTCAAACNCATAGCTCATATAGGGTGGTTGGCACCCCAATTCTACCAAAAATATCCAACTTGGCCTTTTGCCTCAAAATCTCCCAAATTACCTAGATACCATTGGAGCCCAAAATTTGGCCAAAATTTTCAAATCCACCCAAAATACCCAAATTTGATCAAATAAAATTCAAACATTTTCAAAATACTCAAATTATCTAAAACCACCCAAAAATTCCAAAATTACCAAAATACCCTCCAAAATTGCCAAAATTACAAAAATGCCCTTGGCACCCCAAACTTTCCCAAAATTACTTTAAATTTTTCCAAAACCAATTAGGACCCTCCAATTTTGACCATTTTGACCATTTTGACCAAAACCCTCAAGTTGCCTTTAAAGGTCCAACTTCCCCAAATTTACCCCAAATGTCCATCAATTTGATCCAAATTTCTCCTAATTTCAATCCTAAACTCAAATTCACCTTCCACATGAATAACGTAAACCAAATCCAACCTTAATTGGTCCATTCTTTGAGCCAAATTTTGATCTAAGTTAAACCCCCAATTTTGGCTCTATGACTTAATTCCACCAAATTGAACCTCATAGCCTACTCAATTTGCCACAATTTATGTTGAAAAATCTTCATAACAATCCTACACATCAAATTTGACCTTCAATTGGCCTTGGTGAAGCCTCAATTTCACTTAATTTTAACCCAAGTTCAAAATCCCCAAATTTGCCCTAAATTGGCCATACCTCCAAATTCCACCAAATTGATTGCCCTAACCCAAAAATTGACACCCAATTTATGTTGAAAAATATTCATGATGTTCCTATAGACCACTTTCAACAATCAATGTGGACTTAGCCCAACTTAGACCCAAGTCTAGCCCAACATGCCCAAATTGACCAAAATCGTAAAATCCTTCAAATTGAACCCCCAATTGAACTCAAAGTCATTTCAACCCTTCACCAAAAATCTTCATTACAATCATCTACAAAATGTTGATCAATTAATTATGCACAAAGTCATGGCTAGCCTAACCCAAACCCAACCTTTGGCCATTTGGACCCACATTGAACCCACGCACCAAAATTGACCTAGCCATGTCAAATTGATCAAGGCAAGACTTCTATAGCCAACTTTTGGGTTCTAGTAACCAAGCTATACCTACTTCACCCACTCTAGATGATTTATGGACCAAAGGTCACCTAAATCAAGGGATTTGTTTTCTAAATTGCTTATGCCAAAGATATCTTTGCCAACACCTAACACCAGCCCAAATTAATTGTTGTGACAGACTCCTCTGAAGTCCCTGAGCCACCTAAGCACCTCCCCTGCCATTACCGGCCGGCAAAGTCATTCAAGCAGCCCAAAATCGAGAGCCACCGTACTTAAATCCTCACCCAATTGATCTATCTGAGCTGTCCCACTCCCATTGGCCAATTGCACCACTTAGCTCACCACCTCAGCGNAGGTTCCTGAGCCACCTAAGCACCTCCCCTGCCACTGCCGGCCGGCAAAGTCATTGGAGCAGCTCAAAATCGAGACCCTCCATACTTAAATCCTCAACCAATTGATCTATCTGAGCTGTCCCACTCCCATTGGCCAATTGCACCACTTAGCTTACCACCTCAGCAAGCTTTTGCTCCCCTGGCCACCCCCTGAGCTCCACTCTCCGGCCATGGCTATAAAAGCTCCCCTCCATGGCCAAATCCAAGTGCTAAAAATTTCTTAAGGAGATGCTGCCAAATTGCTCCCACAGCATCCTTGAGACCTCCTCAGTGCAACCCAACCACCTCCCTGCCCTAATTCCCATCGTCGAAGCTCAATTTTTGAGGTCGATTCCGGCCAAAAATAGGACAAACTCCACTACACCTCCATNAAATTGCTCCCACAGCATCCTTGAGACCTCCTCAGTGCAACCCAACCACCTCCCTGCCCTAATTCCCATCGTTGAAGCTCAATTTTTGAGGTGGATTCTGGCCAAAAATAGGACAAACTCCACTACACCTCCACAGTGCACCAAATCAAATTAAACTTGCCCATACCCTTACCAAAGTGAGAGAAGAAGAAGCCCCATCAGAACCCGTCACAGAGAACCTTTACCCCTAACTTTGACTAACACTCAAAATTGAGCTTAACCAAAGTCTTCCCTAGACAATTCACTACGACCAGAGGCTCCATACTTGAGCTTCATGGACCTCAACAAACATGTCGAGAACCTATGATTGAAGTTTCCCTTCTTAGAGAAAATAAAAATCCCCCTCTTTCTTAGCTTCATTCGATTCTCCATTCATGTATGTTTAATTTCATGGAATTTTTACTGTATGGATGTGTTTGCCTAGTCTAGACGAGTCCATAGGATCAAACCCGAGTAGATTTGGTTAAGTGTAGCTCGAGTTCTTACACTTAGAAGGTGGAAGACTCTCGGGATGAACCAAACAGGGACAAAGACTCTTGGCCATAGGATGGCGCGTGTATCAAATGGAGGGTTGAGATGAAGTCGAACGGGAGATCCCACCATAAAGAGAGGGCCGCGTGGTGTTGACTCAGAAGGCGAAGCCAAATGGGGAGTAACCGCATGGAGACTTCGGAGCTGCCAAGGATTGTGTGGCGCCGCGTGGTTTAAGTAGGAAAATAAGTTTATTTTTTATTTAATTAAATCAGCTAACTTCAAAAATTGATATAATAGTGTAGAAAAATCACAAAAATAATATAAAAGTACCCTCTTGCTCAGTGAAGAGAGGAAAATAATGTGGTTCAAAAATAAAAATTATTTTTCAAACATATGATTTTATATTAATTAAATACCCTCTTAGTTATTTTAACTCTCCATGACTAAGAAGTTNAGTGCACCAAATCAAATTAAACTTGCCCATACCCTTACCAAAGTGAGAGAAGAAGAAGCCCCATCAGAACCCCCTCACATAGAACCTTTACCCCTAACTTTGACTAACACTCGAAATCGAGCTTCACCAAAGTCTTCCCTAGACAATTCACTACGACCAGAGGCTCCATACATGAGCTTCATGGACCTCAACAAACATGTCGAGAACCTCTGATTGAAGTTTCCCTTCTTAGAGCAAATAAAACTCCCCCTCTTTCTGAGCTTCATTTGATTCTCCGTTCATGTATGTTTAATTTCATGGAATGTTTAATGTATGGATGTGTTTGCCTAGTCTAGACGAGTCCATAGTATCAAACCCGAGTAGACTTGGTTAAGTGTAGCTCGAGTTCTTACACTTAGAAGGTGGACGACTCTCGGGATGAACCAAACAAGGACAAAGACTCTTGGCCATCGGATGGCGCGTGTATCAAATGGAGGGTTGAGATGAAATCGAACGGGAGATCCCACCATAAAGAGAGGGCCGCGTTGACTCAGAAGGCGACGCCAAATGGGGAGCAACCACATGGAGACTTTGGAGCTGCCAAGGATTGTGTGGCGCCGCGTGGTTTAAGTAGGAAAATAGGGTTATTTTTTATTTAATTAAATCAGCTAACTTCAAAAATTGATATAATAGTGTAGAAAAATCAAAAAAATAATATAAAAGTACCCTCTTGCTCAGTGAAGAGCGGAAAATAACGTGGATCAAATATAAAAATTATTTTTCAAACATATGATTTTATATTAATTGAATAACCTCTTAGTTATTTTAACTCTCCATGACTAAGAAGTGTTCACCATGGCTTGAGATTTTTAGAGTTTATTCCTCATTACATAGGGGATGTTTTCTGATTTTTCAAGGTCAGAGGGCATCTCTATGCTCCTAACCCTAATTTTCAAGCCAAGGTGACAATTTTGGTTTATTTTAATTATATAAATCAAAATATCACTTGGAAAATTATGAGAATAATTTTAGTAGGTTTCTTGTGGTCAGAGAAGTCTAGGAAAAATGTTGTGATTCTCTGAATCATTTTGTAAATTTTTATACTTAGTTAAATTTAAATACTTCATATAAATTTATGTAAATTAAATAAATATAAAAAATTAACAAAATCAACTCCACATTGTTCATAAAAATAATATCTACCCACTGTAAAAATTTCAAAATTATTTAGCTTAGTGTAAGCACTAAAGTGGAGTTTCAAAGAAATCTTATATTTTTATTCAAAAATAATTATAATAAATTAAACACACTTGGAAAAATTATAAAAAGTGGTTTTTTGAGTTATGAGGAAAAATAAAAATCACATTTAAAAAAACACTTAATTTTTGGGCCTCATTTTGAATTTTAAATAATTAAAAATAAAAAAAATTTCAAAAATACAAATGTATTTGAAAATGATCATAACTATTCTCTGATCACTTGAGACTCATTAAAATATTTTTTTCTAATTTTTGTAAGTTCAAAATAAATTTTAAAAAAGCTTAAAAATGATTTTNAGATTTTTAGAGTTTATTCCTCATTACATAGGGGATGTTTTCTGATTTTTCAAGGTCAGAGGGCATCTCTATACTCCTAACCCTAATTTTCAAGCCAAGGTGACCATTTTGGTTTATTTTAATTATATAAATCAGAATATCACTTGGAAAATTATGAGAATAATTTTAGTAGGTTTCTTGTGGTCAGAGAAGTCTAGGAAAAATGTTGTGATGCTCTGAATCATTTTGTAAATTTTTATACTTAGTTAAATTTGAATACTTTGTATAAATTTATGTAAATTAAATAAATATAAAAAATTAACAAAATCAACTCCACATTGTTCATAAAAATAACATCTACCCACTGTAAAAATTTCAAAATTATTTGGCTTAGTGTAAGCACTAAAGTGGATTTTCAAAGAAACCTTATATTTTTATACAAAAATAATTATAATAAATTAAATACACTTGGGAAAATTCTAAAAAGTGGTTTTTTGAGTTCTGAGGAAAAATAAAAATCACTTTTAATAAAACACTTAATTTTTGGGCCTCATTTTGAATTTTAAATAATAAAAAATAAAAAAAAATTCAAAAATACAAAAATATTGCAAAATGTTCCTAACTATTCTTTGATAACTTGAGACTCATTAAAATATTTTTTTTCTAATTTTCGTAAGTTCAAAATAAATTTTAAAAAAAACTTAAAAATGAATTTTTTTATTTTCTCACTAAAATATCTATAATAAATAAATTAAAATTAAAAAAATACAAAATTTGGTTCTCTGAGTTTTCTTAACTTAGAGGAGTCTAAGAGAAATATAAAAATAATTTTGGTAATTAAAACACCATTTTCTACTTAAATAAATCATGAATATTGAGCCAAATTAAAATAATAATAATAAAAATATAATTCAAAAAAATCCTGAAGTCCTCAAAGTCTTAATAATTTTCTCATAAATAAAAGCTTTATTTTGAGAAGTTACATAAATCACCTTTTGAAAATCTTATTTTCTTAATTTAAATAAATAATCAAGTTAAATTAAAATTTTGAGAAATCCACATTTTCTCCTCTAATACTTTAATTGCCTCATTGATATGACACTTCAAGTCCTCAAAGTCATTTGAGTTGTGTTTAGTGAGTTATGAGGTGAGGTGCCCCAAGGGCAAAACAACCACTTTAGACTTTGGTGCTTTAATCAAAATTTATAATTAATCAAAGGAAAATGGGTAATTTTGATCTTAATAAACATGATTTAATGATTGAAATACAATGGGACTAAAAGGTAGAAACTCACTCACCACCCTTGCACAACATCAGCAAAATCATAATTTTACTAATCTTCATGATTTGGAAGTCAATTAAGATCAATCNTTTGGTGTTTTAATCAAAATTTATAATTAATCAAAGGAAAATGGGTAATTTTGATCTTAATAAACATGATTTGATGATTGAAACACAATGGGATAAAAGGTAGAAACTCACTCACCACCCTTGCACAACATCAACAAAATCATAATTTCACTAATCTTCAAGATTTGGAAGTCAATTAAGATCAATCGATTCTTAAGTATGGGGCTTAAACTAGAAAGGATGATAATTTATTTTTCTTAAGCCCAAAGTTGAGGATGATTTGATTACTTGATAATAATACACATCACTTAAACTAAAATTTTTGATTCATACCATTTCACCTATCATGATTACCAAGCTTTGGTAGTGACCTAGGTTTGATTCCTAAACTCAAGTTGATTGGATTGAGAAAATGATATGATTGGTGATTAACATCCTTAAACACTACAAGCCTAACCCTAATTGCGGGCATCACAATCTTAAAGACTTGTCTCAGGGGTACTCATTCACATAACTCTTAAACAAAACATCAACTGACCAATCGAGTATCCTATCTCTAGGATAATTAAATTAAAAGTTTCATTGAGTAATGGGGTAGTCACACTTCAATCTTGGATGATTATTGGGACATTTTGATAAGTTTAAAATGAACTCGGAATGTTTCAAGAGATCTTCAAAATGATTTAGGGTCACACCTTGAATATTTTGAAATCTATTGGACATCCTGAAGGACAAATTGGACTTGCCATACTTTGTCCTAGAATCATTCACTAGGATCTTCCGAGATTCAACAAAAATCATAGCTTGGGGTTTGATAGCTAAACCTTCATCTACTCATACAACTTAAATCTTCTTGTAATATTATATACATGCTTTGCAGGTACTGACCTTTCAAGTGATGGGATGAGAAGACTTGCCAGGTACGCTTTTACAGTTTACAGTACCATATTTTCTTTTACTTTCCACACATTATTTTTATAAAAATTGCATGTTACAACGATGACACCCTACATGAAAACCAAAACTGCTATGATAGCTAGAAAACCAAAACCAAAACTAAAATTAATCAAGGTAAAATTCACTACCACAACATTCAAAATATAAGAAAACTCAAAATTTAATCACAAACATCACAAAACAACAATTGCAACGAAATTAAGATGTCTTTATCGGATGATCGGAAATCCCTCGGAGGAGGTAAACAACTTCAACTAAATTAATACGTCTCTATTGGAAGATCGGGAACCCCTCGGAGGAGGTAAATACGGTTGCTAACGAGGCTTCCCACGGTCTAAATGAAATTATGGAACTCATTAAGTTGAGTTTCGTAAGTTCATTTGCGGTTGCTAACGAGGCTTCCCACAGTCTAAATGAAATTATGGAACTCATTAAGTTGAGTTTATTAAATTCATTTAGACTAAATGAATCCAATAGAAAATAGTGGTACCGGAATGAGGGAACTGTTGGATCCTAACCGGTGTCGCTCAAATCAACTTTAACATACCCGCATAAAATTTAAAGGACTAAAACCATAGGGCCAACTGATTTGACACCATAATCTGACACACTAAAAAATTTAAACTCGTCACGAGGAGGAGTTTGGAGCTAGCAAGGTGGGCAGCACATCCATCTTCAATAGCAAAACTTGTCTTCCCCAACTAAACCAATTTTCCTTCCTTAGAATTAAACAACAAAGCCATAGGATTTCAAAGTTGTCTGCTTATGCAACATAAATCTTTACCTAATCTGTAAGCCTTTGCACAGCTATGTTGTACAATATAAACCCTAACTCATCTTAGGATTTCTAGGTTGTCGTTCATCACGACCTAAATCCTCAAATCTTCCAGGCTATTTGTGAGATTATTTCACATGAATGTAAGCCTTAAATTAATAAAATTGGCAGGATGAAACACCTAAATATTTCTCCTTAATACTGAAGCCAAACCATAAGATAGTTTAGGAGGTCACTGAGGCTCTCCTCCGGATCTATGACATCTCACAGTTCTTCCTCCTTTGGACTCTACAACAAAATATTCCAAATTTGAGTCATTCCCCTTTCACAACTCTTTGTCTGATTTCGTTGAAAAGTCCAATCCTTTTTAACTCCTTGAAGATAATTTATCTTGATTTTTATGATTGGACCAAAGTACTATTTCACATTACTAGTTTAATTGATCTACATGAAATCCATTCTCTAGAACTCATGTGTCTGGGTTTTACTCCTTATGAAGTTGCACTTTCTCTCTCTCGATGATTATTTTTTTTGTAGTACTTTAATTCATTCATTTAAATAACATATCATCATTCTAATTTTGGTACTTACCAAGTAATCTTAACTAGAATGATACATTTTCTCATATTTTATTACCAATGCAGTGGCATACGCTTATTTGTGTGTGATTTTTGCATCAATAAAGTTTACATAGACATTCATCAGGCATAATGTTGGATATAGAAGTCAAAATTATGTCTTATGTTTGAAAGATACTACATAGGGAGACCTTTGGGTACCCAATTAAAATGTTCTTTTGTATTCCACCGCCAAATAAATTGTCAAACTATGTTTGGTAATAAACTATAGAATATTTACTAAGATGTATGGTTAAAGAGGGTCCTTAAAATAGGACTACTTCCACCTATCAGAACTCAAGTATAATAACATTATATATATATATAGAAAAACCAAGCAATTACCTTTAGAAATAGCTTATGATTACAATCCTAGGAAATCTATTATTAGTTAACATGCCTATTTAAAGTATCTTTTGATTAAGCATTTATTTTTCATGTGATTTTCTTTGATTTCATGAAGATATAAGAAAATGGTTTAAATACTAATATGCAAAGTATAATAGAAAAAGAAACATAAATAAAAATTTTCAAGACTATAATATATATATATATGATAATGAACTTATATGTAAATGATCTAAGAAGCTTCATTCATTAAAATATAAAGAGTTGTAAATGAGATCATATGGGGTTTTCAAGAGAATTAGTAAGGTTAATATTAGTTTTTATTAACTAAATTATTTTCTAATGTATTTATTTGCCTTTTTTCAATATGAAATAATTAATCACCTTTAAAGGAACTACTCAACCTAAAAAAATATAAGATACTTTTTTTTTTACAAAATGAGATAAACATTATTTGCATGTGTCCATCAAAACTTCATTATTTATAGCAGAATATATCATTACAAGTGAGATTCCAACTAACTAGTATAAGGATTACATAGTTCTTAAAAAGTGTAAAAATAAGCCACTATTAGCGGACGCATAGCTTACTAAAGATGATTTAGAAAAGCTTGCACCGAAGTAGTGTAGGACTCTATCAACACCAATTCTTCAGTAAGAAGTTATTTAAGGTCTAGGAGAATTGATATCAAATGAGATGGGCAAAGTACTAACCCAAAGAAAAATGGATCAGCAAGTAGACACAAGATAAGAGATTGGAAAATAATAAAGGTTCAATGAAAAGAAGTAAATTGAAGTAAATTAGAGCTTTGAAATTTTTCATTATTAGTGTAGAAAGTGTTTTTATATTCCTATAAAATTTTAATTTTTTGTGCAATCTTGTAAGAGACATGTAGGAGGTGTGATATATGTCTGTTCAAGTATAGTGTGCTTAAAATGAAGGAATGGTTGGTCATATCATAGTCGAAGTAGTTAGGGCATTTACAATTGAGGCCTAAACCCCTCCTTATCTCTTATTTTATATATTTGAATTATTGTCGTAGTTGTGAGTAGTTTTGAGTTTGAAAATATAATTATTATTTGATTACTGGAATTATTTTTTATAGTTCTTATCATGAACAAAGTTAGGAGTGTAAACTTTCATGTGGTGAGGCATGGTGTTCGACCAAAAGCATAAGGGGTTTTGGCAATCTCGCCCTCTCAAATACTTTAGTGAGTGAATTAGTTCTATATGTTAGAAATGATGGAGCTCGGTCCACTCTGCTTGGGTGGTAACTTTGCTTTGGAGAGTCACCCCTCTTTACAAATAACCACTCTCGCCTTCCTCTTTTGTGAAGTGAAGCATCTCTTCGCTCCCTCCTATTCATGATAAAAGCTTCAGATGGCTCTCCTTGGGTTTAGTAGTCACGTTTTGAGTTCTTCGGTTTCTTTTGGATAGAGGAAGGTTTCCTCGAGGCAGAGGAAGGTTTCCTCGGGGCAGAGGAAGAGAAGTACAAAGAGGAGCAGTTCCTTGCGGTAGAAGGAAGAAGAAGAAAGAAGAAGAAGATTATTCTCCCTAGGCTTCTTCTTGGTGGCTTGTGGCAGAAGAAAAATTGGGTTTACTTCTCTTATAAGTTTGTCTTCTTCAGTGTATCTCGGTGTAGAGTTTTCTTTGGTATATCTCAGTATAGAGAGAGAAGAATGGAGAAAGAAGAAGAGAGAGAGAAATAAAGAGTGAGAGATTCCTCTTCTAAGTTGAGGTGATTGACTGGTGTAAATTCCTCAAGTAGTAAAATCCTCTAGAACTCCGTGGAAGTAGGCAATTTGCCGAACCACGTAAATCTGTGTGTTCTACTGTGTTTTTCTTTTTGGTGTGATTTTTCTCGTTCTATTTTTTACTTCGTCAATCGTTCTCCTGTTTGATCTATATGTATACCACATTAACTGGTATATCTAGATCTCACAACATCAACAACTGGTATCAGAGCATAGTTTCGGATCTGAGGAAGAATGATGACTGCAGATAAAATGAAGGTTTCAGGGAAAGAGAAGTTTGATGACACAGATTTTGGTTATTGGAGAATGCAGGTAGAGGATTATCTTTATGGGAAGAAACTTCATCTTTCGATATTTGGGAAAAGACCTAAAAAGATGGATGAGGCTGAATGGACTTTGTTGGATCGATAAGTTATGGGGGTTATTCGATTGAACCTATCGAGGTCTATTGCACACATCATTGTCAAGAAAAGGATGATTTCAGATCTCATGCACCTTATCAGGTATGTATGAAAAGCCATCTACAAATAACAAGGTGCACTTGATAAAGAATTTATTCAATTTGAAGAGGACGGAAGGTGTTTCTCAGCTCAACACCTGAATATTTTTAATATTATCAAAAATCAATTGTCGTTTATGAAAATTGATTTTGATGATGAGATATGTGCACTAATCTTATTGGCTTCATTGCCAGATAGTTAGGAAACCTTGAGGATAGCAGTTAGCAGTTCTACAGGTAAATTTAAACTAAATATGATGATATTCGTGATTTGATTTTGGTTGAGGAAGTTCGCAATAAAGATTATAGCGATGTATCATGTTCGAGTTTGACACTGAATGTTGATTTCAGAGGGAGATGGCATGACAAGAACTCAAGTATAGGGAGATCAAAATCAAAGTTTAGTAAGCAGGCAAACTATTGGAATTGTGGCAAGGCTACCCACATAAAGAACTGCAAGAATCCTAAGAAGATGGAGAATGATAGCGCAAATGTAGTATCTAAAGAATCACAGAATACACTATTGTTGACAGTTCATAGTTTTGTTAAAGACTTGATGTTAGATTCGGAGGCTTTAAATGTGTTAGTGAATCTACCACAGGCCACAGTGCAGGGCAGTGATGGAAGTGAAGAAGAAAGTGGGTCTGGGGCACCCATTTCTATTGTTCCACAAATAGATGTTGAAAAACCACAGAGCTATGAAGAAATCTTGCAAGATGAAAGTTTGAGCAAGTGGGAGTTGGCAGAATTTCCACTAGGGAAGAAGACATTGCACAACAAGTGGGTGTACCAGGTGAAGACCGATCGTGATGTCAGTAAGAGGTACAAGGCTAGACTTGTTGAAAAAGGCTTTCAGCAGAGGCAATATATTGCCCATACAGTGGGAGTTGTAAGAAGAGATAAGAGTGGACCAAGAAATAGCTTAGAGGTGCAAACCTATGTGGAGCCTGCTGATATGTTGACTGAGGGTGTTACTCTTGAGAAACTGAAGTTGTGCACTGCTTCAGTTGGTCTTTTGTAGTGAAGATAGAGGCTTTGAGTTGCAGAGGTGGAGGATTCAAGTTGGAGGATTCTAGGTGGAGGATACATGTTAAAGAAAAAGGCGACACCGCCAGTGGAGGATATTAGTTTGAGGAATGAGATGTTGCAGCCTGTGTACCAGTCTCCAAGTGGGAGAATTGTTCGAAACGGTGGAGCCCGTTCCACTATGCTTGGGCGGTTACTTTGCTTTGGAGAGTCACACCTCTTTACAAATAACCACTCCTGCCTTTCTCTTTTGTGAACTGAAGCATCTCTTCGCCTCCTCCTGTTTGTGATAAAAGCTTTGGATGGCTCTCATTGGGTTTAGTAGTCAAGTTTTGAGTTCTTCTTCGATTTCCTTAGGATAGAGGAAAGTTTCCTCAGGGCAGAGGAAGAGAAGTGCAAGGAGGAGCAGTTCCTTGCAGCAAAAGGAAGAAGAAGGAAGAAGAAGAAGATTGTTCTCCCTAGGCTTCTTCTTGGTGGCTTGTGACAGAAGAGAAATTGGGTTTATTTCTCTTAAGAAGAAGAAGATTGTTCTCCCTAGCATTCTTCTTGGTGGCTTGTGACAGAAGAGAAATTGAGTTTATTTCTCTTGTAAGTTTGTCTTCTTTGGTGTATCTCGGTGTAGAGTTTTTTTCGGAGTATCTCGGTATAGAGAGAGAATAACAGAGAGAGAAGAAGAGAGAGAGCAACGAAGAGTGAGAGATTCCTCTTGTAAGTCGAGGTGATCGACTGGTGTAAATTTCTCAAGTAGTAAAATCCTCTGCAACTCTGTGGAAGTAGACAATTTGCCTAACCACGTAAATCTGTGTGTTCCATTGTATTGTTCTTCTCTGGTGTGATTTTTCTTGTTCTATTTTTCACTTCATTGATCATTCTTCTTTTTTATTTATATATATACCACATCAATTGGTATATCTAGATCTCACAACATCAACACTATATTGATAAACATTTCTATTTTAATTTATTATGATTTTCATTCTTTGGTTCTCTTTACTACACAAAACAAAATTTGTATAGCAAATTGTTTCTGTGTGCCTAATTCTAGTGTAAAATAACAAAATATATAAATATATATTTTAAAAATTTTGAAACTTTCTAGACTCGAATACCTAAAATTTCTACATCATCTCAAGACTCAGAGTTATCCCAATTACTTATGTCATCATTCACTATATACTCTCGGGTTGGACTTTTTTTTATAACAAAACCAATCCATTGTTGGTTTTCAAAGCCAAACTTTTAAACACCAACAAAAAATGGAGGAAATTTTTAGTACTTCACACACTCTACATTTTCTGGTTTAATTTATAAGCAAATACATCACATTTTTCTGAAAATAAAACTAACTAACCACTTAACGGTTTTCCTAATCTCCTAACCACAAAACGGTTTTCAAAACCTCCTAATCCACATGAANAAAACGGTTTTCAAAACTTCCTAATCCACATGAAAAATGTGCAAAAATACATAAACAATTTCTAGAGACAACTAGATTAACACAACAATCTCCTCCTTAAGCTTGTTGTCCTTCACTGACGATTCACACACCAATTTTTTTTCTCATCTCCAGGAACTTCAATCTTGCAAGTGACTTTGTCAGAATATCAGCACGTTGATCTTCTGTGCAAACTTGTTGAATTTCAATCATTCTAGATTCAACACAATCTCTAATGTAGTGAAACCGGGTATCGATATGTTTGCTCCTCTCATGGTAAACTGAATTCTTGCTTAATGCAATTGCGGACTGATTATCAATCTTCAGAACTACTTTCTTAACTTCAATTTTTAACAAATCTGCCAATAGTTGTCCCAGCCACACTCCTTGACACGCTGCTGCACATGCAGCGATGTACTCTGCTTCACAGGAAGATAACGCAACCACTTTCTGTTTTTGTGAACACCAACTAATAGGACTTGACCCAAGGAAAAATATTAAACCTGAGGTACTTTTCCTATCATTAGTATCACCAGCTAGATCACTATCTGAATAACCGATCAGTTCCAAGCTTCCTTTCTTCTTCTCATAAACACAACCAAGGTTTAAAGTTCCTTTCACGTACCGTAATATGTGCTTCACTGCGGCCATGTGCTCCGTTGTGGGCCTTTCCATGTATCTACTCACCATGCCAACAGAGAATGCCAAATCTGGGCGCGTGTGCAGTAGATATCTTAAACTGCCAACAATACTTCGGTACAAAGTTGTTTCTACAGGTGGACTTGTGCTTTCCTTACTCAGTTTTAGACGAGGTTCCATCGGAATTTGTGAAGGGTTGCAATCTTTCATGCCGCATTTGTCTAAAACCTTTCTTGCATATGCCGACTGATTAAGTGTAATCCTTTGAGAATTTTGAAATACTTCAATTCCCAAATAGTAGCTTAGTAACCCAAGGTCACTCATGTTAAACAATTTCTTCATCTGTGATTTGAACTTGTCTATGTTATGAATACACTCTCCAGTGATGATTAAATCATCCATGTAGACTCCAACAATTAAAATCCTTTTATCTTGATTTCTTATGTACACTGCATACTTTAAAGAACACCTCTCAAAACCGAGTGTCCTCAATGATTTGTCCAGTTTTGAGTTTCAGGCTCTAGGTGCTTGACACAAACTGTACAATGCTTTGTGCAGTTTTAACACCTTGTGCTCTTCTCCATTTATTTCAAATTCCGACGGTTGAGTGACATACACTTCCTCTTCCAAATCACCGTTGAGGAAGGCTAACTTCACATCCATATGATGAACCTCCCATCCTTCATGTGCCGCAATAGAGAGCAGCAAATGTACTGTCTCTAGCCGAGCAACAGGGGCAAAAATTTCATCAAAGTTTATGCCTTGTCGTTGAACGTACCCCTTTGCCACTAATCTCATTTTGTGCTTCACAATTCTGCCTTGAGTGTCCTTCTTTAGCTTGTAAACCCATTTTAGACCTATAGGTTTGTGGCCTTCGGGTAATGAAACGAGCTTCCAGGTTTCATTCCTTCGAATGGAAGAAATTTCCTCCTCCATTGCTTTTCTCCACATCGGGTCTGTCTTAGCTTCTTCGAGAGTTGATGGCTCCTCCTCTCCTAGCAAACACAATCCCGAATACTCTAGTTCTATTGGGAAGGTTTCATCGTAAAGGCTTTTGATGTCACGCTTACCTCGTGGTCCTTCTAATGAACTCTCATCAAATGTTGTGGGCTTCACTATTTTTGTCAAGGCCGAACCATCAAAAGCATCAAAAGTTGTATCTGGAGTGTGTGGTGTCAATGAATCAAGATCTAAAACAGATGTCCGGGATCTCATGTTCATCACTGGTGAAACATGCTGGTATTGGTTATCAGTTTGTTCCTGTGTCGGCTGTGGGAAATCCATACCAGAATTTCTTATATCAATACCAGAACCGTTGAACGTCTCTTTATCTTCCTGATTTGTCGTATCATATGCATCTGCTATGGTAGAATAATGTGTTGTAAGAGTTTTTCCTGTTGATCCTGTACCTGTTATTGGAGATTTACTCCACTCCCACTTCTTCTTCTCCTCAAACACTGCATCTTGTGTCACCACAACTCGTCTTGTCGCTGGATCAAACATTCGATAGCCTTTCATGTTCATATCATAACCTATGAACACCATTTGCTTGCTACGATCAACCAACTTTGGAAGATGCTGTGTAACTACTTTTACATGTGCAAGACAACCAAAAATACAAAAATGATCGACACTTGGCTTGCGGTCATAATATGCTTCATAGGGTGTTTTGCCGATGACGCTCTTTGTTGGTGCTCTATTTATGATATATACGGCAGTTGATACCGCTTCTCCCCAAAATTCGCCCGGGACTTCCATACTTTTCAACAAGCTCCTTGCCATGCCGACCACCGTCTAATTTCGTCGTTTAACAACTCTGTTCTGCTGAGGAGAATAAGGCGCCGTGAGATAACGCTTAAATCCCAACAGCTCACAGTAAGTCTTGAACTCATTTGAGATGAATTCACCGCCACGATCCGTGTGCAAAGCTTTCAACTTACTGTTTTTCTCTATTTTGGCTGCAGCTTTGACCTTCTTAAATGCCTCAAATGCTTCATTTTTGTATCGGATCGGCACCTGCCACATAAATCTGGTACAATTGTCAACCAACAACAAGAAATAATGCTTCCCTCCGTGAGTAGCAGGGGTAATTGGGCCGCACAAATCTCCATGCCACAGTTTAAGAGGTGATTCTGCTCGGAATTTTGCCACTGCTGGAAAAAGATTTCGATGTTACTTTCCAATCAAACAACCATCACAGATGCGGTGCTCATGCTCGATTTTGGGCAAGCCGTGCACCATCTTTTTTTGACTTAGAAACTTCAAAGCATGAAAATTAACATGCCCATATCTTGCATTCCATCGCCATGCTTCTTCTTTGCTCCTAGCCAGAAGGCATTCGGGGAGAGTCGGTGCTATGTTAAACATATATAATCGGTTTCTTGACCTGTTCACTTTTGCTAGTAGCCTTTGTGATCTGTCTAAAATAGTCATAACACCTCCTTCAACCTCAACTTTGCATCCGTTCTCATCTAACTGGCCAAGACTTATTATGTTGCTCTTCAACGTCGGGATGTAGTAGACATTAGTAAGTATTTTATGTTCACCTGTGAAGCCTTCAAACAAAACCGAACCTCTTCCTTGGATTTCTACAGTCGAGCCATCCCCAAATTTGACCGGCCCTTTAATTGTCGTGTCAATTTCAGCAAATTTTTCAATACAATCGGTCATGTGATTACTTGCTCCAGTATCTAAATACCAAGCCTTCTCTCTGGTGTTTTTAAACTTTGACACCACCTTGTCTTCATGCAATAACACCTGCTCGTTCTGTATTGCGTGGCTGAGAACACAAATTTCTGTCATCAACAATGCTGGTTCATCTTCGGTTTGCGTTGCAACAAGGTTTGCTTTTTCTCTTCGGTTTGGTTTGGGACACTCTTTTGCAAAATGACCATATTCATTACAATTGAAACACTTAACCTTGGATTTGTCGAAGCTACGTGACTTTCGGTCTTCACCTCGACCTCCACCATATCCACGCCCACGACCATGTCCTCTCCTGTCACGTCCTCCTTTTTTGTTGTTGTTGGAACCTTCATCTTTCTTTGCCTTTGAGATTCTTGCCTCCCACTCGGCCTGGGTAAGGGGTAACTTTTCTCCGCTACCCTTTGAGTGCAGTCGCCCTTTAAGCCCTTCCTTGAAGGTTCTGAGACGACCTATCGCCTCGGATACCAGCATCTTCTCAGTATTGCCAAATTGTTCGATTGTTCCAATAATTTGGAGAAATCTATCTAGAACTGCAGTGAACAATTTTTCAACAACTTCACTGTCGTCGAACTTCGTGCCCAGTGAGCGGATCTCACCCACCAGCGTGGTAAGCTTCATGGAAAATTCGTTTATTGTCTCTGAATCCTCCATGTGTAACTTGTTCAGTTGTCGTTTCAGAACCTGCACGCGTGCCTTCTTAAAGCGATCTTCACCGACTCGCATCTCCCTGAGTGCGTCACAAGCCTCCTTTGCCGTCTTTTTCTCCGCGATTACCATCATCACGCCATCGGACACGGCTTGAGAAATGGCTACCATGGCGCCTTGATCTTTGTCATCGTCTTTTTCTTCACCTTCAATCACTGACCATACTCCTAGTGAACGCAAGATTATCTTCATCTTGACAGCCCATATGTTGTAGTTCGTTTCACTTAACGTTGGAAATTGGATCGGGATTGAAGGCTCCCTCTTGCCGTCGGTTTGATGACAGCAAGTGTCTTAGATGGATCTCCATCATTTCCGGCCATTTCTTTGATACATTCGCTCTGATACCAAATGTTGGTTTTCAAAGCCAAACTTTTAAACGCCAACAAAAAATGGAGGAAATTTTTAGTACTTCACACACTCTACATTTTCTGGTTTAATTTATAAGCAAATACATCACATTTTTCTGAAAATAAAACTAACCACTTAACGGTTTTCCTAACCACCTAACCGCAAAACGGTTTTCAAAACTTCCTAATCCACATGAAAAATGTGCAAAAATACATAAACAATTTCTAGAGACAACTAGATTAACACAACATCCATAAATTACTTTCATGGGTCTGTTGGAAAGTTTTTTCGCTTGCAAAATATCACTTCAAGTCTTTAAATTTCAGGTGACACTTCAAATTAGTATTAAAGCCAGGGTTGGTGAGAGAGTGCTACTAATTCACCATGTGGTGAAAATTGAATTTTTCAAAAAATATTAACTCTATTTGCTGATTAATGAAATTTCCTTTTGACTTATTTGGCAATCCATATATAAAAATGTCATCCTTCAAATGTTATTCTATGTTGATTCCAGATTTCTCATTTGGCATGTCTTATCAAATCTCTTTTAGAACGAGTGACGATTAATGAGCGCCGAGTGATGAGGACGAGTTCAACAGATTCTCTGGATTATCTGAACATCTTAAAATATGAAGGAGAATTCCAGCCATACAACATTAAATTTGTCTTCATATTAATAAAAAAAAAACTTCAATTACTATAATTATTTATTTTCCGAACAGTTACGGTTGACGGATTTACCTCTTTAAATGATTGGTTTTTATAATTCCAAAAATGATATCTTGTTAATGGTACATTTTTTAAATGTTCTTTTCAAAAATCAATTGATTGTAAACGATGCATCAAGCAGAGCAAAAAGCCAATACGAAAATAACATTTTAATGAATAATCTTAAAAGACAACAGTAACAAAATCGCCCCAAATCTGGCAAAATAAAAGAGACTACCTGTGGATCTCCACAGAAGTATAGTAGCTAGCTAGAAAAAAGAGGAAGGCAAAGGAAGAAGAGAGAGAGAGAGAGAGAGAGAGAGAGAGTGGCAGCCTATAAGTTAAAGAAAAATGGAAGAAAGCCTCAAGTCCATGTCCATCGATTACCTTAACCTTCTCATCAACGGTCAGGCCTTCAGCGACGTTACCTTCAGCGTGGAAGGCCACCTTGTTCATGCCCACCGCTGCATCCTCGCCGCTCGCAGTATCTTCTTCCGAAAGTTCTTCTGCGGCGATGGCGATGACGATGCTCCACCCTCCCTCCTCATTCCCCACAGCCCCCGCTCGCCGCCGGCTCGGGGGGCGGTGATACGGGTGAGCTCCGTTGGCTATGAGGTGTTCCTGCTGCTCCTACAGTTTCTCTACAGCGGCCAAGTTTCGATCCAGTTGCAGAAGCATGAGCCTCGCCCCAACTGCGGCGATCATGGTTGCTGGCACACGCACTGCACCGCGGCTGTCGACCTAGCCCTCGACACCCTCGCCGCAGCTCGCTCCTTTGGAATCGACCAACTTGCCTTCCTCACCCAGGTTCAACTGATTCCCTTCTCTTAGGGTTTTCATAATCCATTCCCATATCACATGCCACAGTTTGAAATTTTAAAAATAAAATAATAAGTAAACAAATAAATCTAGAGTTGAACCAATTTAAATATAAAATTTCAATTAGTAGCTTAAAAGTCCAGTAATGATTGATAGTTATGATTATGAACAAATATTCAATTCAGCCATTTCTGGGTACCCATTTTATTTGATTAAAATTATAATATCTATTTTAAGAATAAATTAAATTTATAAAAATCAGTCATCTTTCTATATTTTGCTGTAATAAGAAATGGATCTTAACTTTATGCTCTAATATTAAGCCATTTCCTTATTTCTTTTATCTTTTAAGAAGGAGCACAACACAAGAGTTGCCATTACAGCTAAAGCTTAAGCGATTTTGTGTTGTGGTGCTATGTTAAGACCTAGCTAGGAACTCCATGATAGCTTTTGTTTCTTTCTTTCTTCTTTTTAGGAGATCAATGGATATCTTCTTCCCAGCAACGTCCAATTCTATTTTTTGCTGTAGCAACAGTAAGCTTGTCGGAGTAGGTGTGGAGTAATAATTTTGAGGTCCAGTTACAGTTTTTAGTTTAGTTCAAAAATTACGGTTAAACGCTCTTTACCTTACGATCATCTTCCAGTTCATAAGCAATGTTCTTGCAAGGGCATGTTTTTGCTCACTGCTATTCAAAACAAGATGATTTTTAAATTATACTGTTAGTTTATAAATTGTTATTTCTTTTAATCATACTTATTATTATCAATAATAATAAGTTAAGAATTTTTATCGATTAGTTGAGTTTAAAAAATATGGAATATGTAGAATTTATTTTGATAATTTAAATCCTAATTATTAGAAGTAAATCAAATTATCATAATATATGAGGGAAACTTTTTCTTTCATTTGTTTCTTTGCAAAAATTTTTTTAGGATTGATTAAAGTACCTTTATTAAATTATAATTAAACTATAAAATAGTTTCAGAGCAATACTCATGCTATCTTTCAAAAAATAAAATATATATTTTTAGATTTTCTTAAGTCCTAATCAAAACTTAAAAGGGATGTAAGAGCATGCAATCTTAGGCTTTTTGATATCTAATATCCAAATTTCGGTATGTTCTTATAAAAATTTAGATATTAAATGCATGTAAAAAAGTTTCATTTTTTAATATAAAAAACTCTTATTGTAATTTAGAGAAAAATATGACTTACACGCATTATCAACATGCTGCGCCATCTGAATTTTCATGAGTTGATNCCTCCAATTTTGACCATTTTGACCATTTTGACCAAAACCCTCAAGTTGCCTTTAAAGGTCCAACTTCCCCAAGTTTACCCCAAATGTCCATCAATTTGGTCCCAATTTCTCCTAATTTCAATCCTAAACTCAAATTCACCTTCCACATGAATAACTTAAACCAAATCCAACCTTAATTGGTCCATTCTTTGAGCCCAATTTTGATCTAAGTTAAACCCCCAATTTTGGCCCTGTGACTTAATCCCACCAAATTGAACTCCATAGCCTACTCAATTTGCCACAATTTATGTTGAAAAATCATCATAACAATCCTACACATCAAATTTAACCTTCAATTGGCCTTGGTGAAGCCTCAATTTCACTTAATTTTAACCCAAGTTCAAAATCCCCAAATTTGCCCCAAATTGGCCATACCTCCAAATTCCACCAAATTGATTGCCATAACCCAAAATTGACACCCAATTTATGTTGAAAATTATTCATGATGTTCCTATAGACCACTTTCAACAATCAATGTGGACATAGCCCAACTTAGACCCAAGTCTAGCTCAACATGCCCAAATTGACCAAAATCCTAAAATCCTTCAAATTGAACCCCCAATTGAACTCAAAGTCATTTCAGCCCTTCACCAAAAATCTTCATTACAATCATCTACACAATGTTGATCAATTAATTCTGCACAAAGTCATGGCTAGCCTAACCCAAACCCAACCTTTGGCCATTTGGACCCACATTGAACCCATGCCCCAAAATTGACCTAGCCATGTCAAATTGATCAAGGCAAGACTTCTATAGCCAACGTTTGGGTCCTAGTAACCAAGCTAGACCTACTTCACCAACCCTAGATGATTTATGGACCAAAGGTCACCTAAATCAAGGGATTTGTTTTCTAAATTGCTTAAGCCAAAGATATCTTTGCCAAAACCTAACACCAGCCCAAATTAATTGTTGTGACAGATTCCTCTGAGGTTCCTGAGCCACCTAAGCACCTCCCCTGCCACTGCCGGCCGGCAAAGTCATTGGAGCAGCTCAAAATCGAGACCCTCCATACTTAAATCCTCAACCAATTGATCTATCTGAGCTGTCCCACTCCCATTGGCCAATTGCACCACTTAGCTTACCACCTCAGCAAGCTTTTGCTCCCCTGGCCACCCCCTGAGCTCCACTCTCCGGCCATGGCTATAAAAGCTCCCCTCCTTGGCCAAATCCAAGTGCTAAAAATTTCTTAAGGAGATGCTGCCAAATTGCTCCCACAGCATCCTTGAGACCTCCTCAGTGCAACCCAACCACCTCCCTGCCCTAATTCCCATCGTCGAAGCTCAATTTTTGAGGTCGATTCCGGCCAAAAATAGGACAAACTCCACTACACCTCCATAGTGCACCAAATCAAATTAAACTTGCCCATACCCTTACCAAAGTGAGAGAAGAAGAAGCCCCATCAGAACCCGTCACAGAGAACCTTTACCCCTAACTTTGACTAACACTCAAAATTGAGCTTAACCAAAGTCTTCCCTAGACAATTCACTACGACCAGAGGCTCCATACTTGAGCTTCATGGACCTCAACAAACATGTCGAGAACCTATGATTGAAGTTTCCCTTCTTAGAGAAAATAAAAATCCCCCTCTTTCTTAGCTTCATTCGATTCTCCATTCATGTATGTTTAATTTCATGGAATTTTTACTGTATGGATGTGTTTGCCTAGTCTAGACGAGTCCATAGGATCAAACCCGAGTAGATTTGGTTAAGTGTAGCTCGAGTTCTTACACTTAGAAGGTGGAAGACTCTCGGGATGAACCAAACAGGGACAAAGACTCTTGGCCATAGGATGGCGCGTGTATCAAATGGAGGGTTGAGATGAAGTCGAACGGGAGATCCCACCATAAAGAGAGGGCCGCGTGGTGTTGACTCAGAAGGCGAAGCCAAATGGGGAGTAACCGCATGGAGACTTCGGAGCTGCCAAGGATTGTGTGGCGCCGCGTGGTTTAAGTAGGAAAATAAGTTTATTTTTTATTTAATTAAATCAGCTAACTTCAAAAATTGATATAATAGTGTAGAAAAATCACAAAAATAATATAAAAGTACCCTCTTGCTCAGTGAAGAGAGGAAAATAATGTGGTTCAAAAATAAAAATTATTTTTCAAACATATGATTTTATATTAATTAAATACCCTCTTAGTTATTTTAACTCTCCATGACTAAGAAGTTTTCACCATGGCTTGAGATTTTTAGAGTTTATTCCTCATTACATAGGGGATGTTTTCTGATTTTTCAAGGTCAGAGGGCATCTCTATACTCCTAACCCTAATTTTCAAGCCAAGGTGACCATTTTGGTTTATTTTAATTATATAAATCAGAATATCACTTGGAAAATTATGAGAATAATTTTAGTAGGTTTCTTGTGGTCAGAGAAGTCTAGGAAAAATGTTGTGATGCTCTGAATCATTTTGTAAATTTTTATACTTAGTTAAATTTGAATACTTTGTATAAATTTATGTAAATTAAATAAATATAAAAAATTAACAAAATCAACTCCACATTGTTCATAAAAATAACATCTACCCACTGTAAAAATTTCAAAATTATTTGGCTTAGTGTAAGCACTAAAGTGGATTTTCAAAGAAACCTTATATTTTTATACAAAAATAATTATAATAAATTAAATACACTTGGGAAAATTCTAAAAAGTGGTTTTTTGAGTTCTGAGGAAAAATAAAAATCACTTNTAAAAAAATACAAAATTTGGTTCTGTGAGTTTTCTTAACTTAGAGGAGTCTAAGAGAAATATAAAAATAATTTTGGTAATTAAAACACCATTTTCTACTTAAATAAATCATGAATATTGAGCCAAATTAAAATAATAATAATAAAAATATAATTCAAAAAAATCCTGAAGTCCTCAAAGTCTTAATAATTTTCTCATAAATAAAAGCTTTATTTTGAGAAGTTACATAAATCACCTTTTGAAAATCTTATTTTCTTAATTTAAATAAATAATCAAGTTAAATTAAAATTTTAAGAAATCCACATTTTCTCCTCTAATACTTTAATTGCCTCATTGATATGACACTTCAAGTCCTCAAAGTCATTTGCGTTGTGTTTAGTGAGTTATGAGGTGAGGTGCCCCAAAAGCAAAATAACCACTTTAGACTTTGGTGTTTTAATCAAAATTTATAATTAATCAAAGGAAAATGGGTAATTTTGATCTTAATAAACATGATTTGATGATTGAAACACAATGGGATAAAAGGTAGAAACTCACTCACCACCCTTGCACAACATCAACAAAATCATAATTTCACTAATCTTCAAGATTTGGAAGTCAATTAAGATCAATCGATTCTTAAGTATGGGGCTTAAACTAGAAAGGATGATAATTTATTTTTCTTAAGCCCAAAGTTGAGGATGATTTGATTACTTGATAATAATACACATCACTTAAACTAAAATTTTTGATTCATACCATTTCACCTATCATGATTACCAAGCTTTGGTAGTGACCTAGGTTTGATTCCTAAACTCAAGTTGATTGGATTGAGAAAATGATATGATTGGTGATTAACATCTTTAAACACTACAAGCCTAACCCTAATTGCGGGCATCACAATCTTAAAGACTTGTCTCAGGGGTACTCATTCACATAACTCTTAAACAAAACATCAACTGACCAATCGAGTATCCTATCTTTTGGATAATTAAATTAAAAGTTTCATTGAGTAATGGGGTAGTCACACTTCAATCTTGGATGATTATTGGGACATTTTGATAAGTTCAAAATGAACTCGGAATGTTTCAAGAGATCTTCAAAATGATTTAGGGTCACACCTTGAATATTTTGAAATCTATTGGACATCCTGAAGGACAAATTGGACTTGCCATACTTTGTCCTAGAATCATTCACTAGGAGCTTCCGAGATTCAACAAAAATCATAGCTTGGGGTTTGATAGCTAAACCTTCATCTACTCATACAACTTAAATCTTCTTGCAATATTATATACATGCTTTGCAGGTACTGACCTTTCAAGTGATGGGACGAGAAGACTTGCTAGGTAAGCTTTTACAATTTATAGTACCATCTTTTCTTGTACTTTCCACACATTATTTTTATAAAAATTGCATGTTACAACGATGACACCCTACATGAAAACCAAAACTGCTAGAATAGCTAGAAAACCAAAACCAAAACTAAAATCAATCAAGGTAAAATTCACAGCCACAACATTCAAAATATAAGAAAACTCAAAATTTAATCACAAACATCACAAAACAACAATTGCAACAAAATTAAGACGTCTTTATCGGATGATCGGGAATCCCTCGGAGGAGGCAACCTACGGTTGCTAACGAGGCTTCCCACGGTCAAAATGAAATTATGGAACTCATTAAGTTGAGTTTAGTAAATTCATTTGGACTAAATGAATCCAATAGAAAATAGTGGTACCGGAATGAGGGAACTGTTGGATCATAACCGGTGTCGCTCAAATCAACTTTAACATACCCCCATAAAATTTAAAGGACTAAAACCATAGGGCCAATTGATTTGACACCATAACCTGACACACTATAAAACTTAAACTCGTCACGACGAGGAGTTTAGAGCTAGCATGGTGGGCAGCACATCCATCTTCAACAGCAAAACCTGTCTTCCCCAACTAAACCAATTTTCCTTAGAATTAAACAACAAAGCCATAGGATTTCAAAGTTGTCTGCTTATGCAACATAAACCTTTACCTAATCTTTAAGACTTTGCACAGCTATGCTGTACAATATAAACCCTAACTCGTCTTAGGATTCCTAGGTTGTCGTTCATCACGACCTAAATCCTCAAATCTTCCAGGCTATTTGTGGGATTATTTCACATGAATGTAAGCCCTAAATTAATAAAATTGGCAGGATGAAACTCCTAAATATTTCTCCTTAATACTGAAGCCAAACCATAGGATAGTTTGGGAGGTCACTGAGGTTCTCCTCCGGATCTATGACATCCCCTAGTTCTTCCTCCTTTGGACTCTACAATAAAATGTTCCAAATTTGAGTCATTCCCCTTTCACAACTCTTTGTCTGATTTAGTTGAAGTCCTATCCTTTTTAACTCCTTGAAGATAATATATCTTGATTTTTATCAAGAGTTTTCTTGAGTGACTCTGGTCATTTATGATGTAATTAACTATAGGGGCTTGCCCTTATAAGAAGCTTGTTTGAACCCAGCTTAATATAAACCCTATTTAATTCTTCAAATTAAATAGGAAAACTTGTCGGCAAATAAAATGGTTTCGCAGACTAAACAAATGTCATATATTTATTAGTTTATTTGATCCAACCTCATCCTCAAGTCTTGTGTTTTTCTTTCGGGATAGATACAGGATTTGAGGTATAACGCTCTTTCATTTAAACTATGAAAAATAAGAGATCAGTTTGATTTTATATTTTTCTAAACTATATATATATATATATAAGTAAATTAAACGCCTTTCCAAAGCGAGTGACGCGATTTTGATTCCGGCGGCTGACAGCTTATAACGGACAACTCCTTAACCAAAATTATGTCGACACTCATGTGATCCATTTGAGTTCTTACTAGATTCGATGGTTTTTCCTGCATTAAATCTATTATCAAATGTGGGTTGTCTATGCAAGAAAAATTAGAAATCCTAAACTTATTAAAGAAAGTGTTAGCCATTATGATTGGACCAAAGCACTATTTCACATTACTAGTTTAATTGATGTACGTGAAATCCATTCTCTAGAACTCATGTGCTTGGGTGGTAACTTTGCTTTGGAGAGTCACGCCTCTTTACAAATAACCACTCCCACCTTCCTCTTTTGTGAAATGAAGCATCTCTTCGCTCCCTCCTATTCATGATAAAAGCTTCAGATGGCTCTCCTTGGGTTTAGTAGTCACGTTTTGAGTTCTTTGGTTTCCTTGGGATAGAGGAAGGATTCCTCGGGGCAGAGGAAGAGAAGTACAAAGAGGAGCAGTTCCTTGCGGCAGAAGGAAGAAAAAGAAAGAAGAAGAAGATTATTCTCCCTAGGCTTCTTCTTGGTGGCTTGTGGCAGAAGAAAAATTGGGTTTACTTCTCTTATAAGTTTGTCTTCTTCAGTGTATCTCAGTGTAGAGTTTTCGTCGGTGTATCTCGATATAGAGAGAGAAGAATAGAGAAAGAAGAAGAGAGAGAGCAACAAAGAGTAAGAGATTTCTCTTCTAAGTTGAGGTGATTGACTGGTGTAAATTCCTCAAGTAGTAAAATCCTCTACAACTCCGTGGAAGTAGGCAATTTGCCGAACCACATAAATTTGTGTGTTCCGCTGTGTTGTTCTTTTTGGTGTGATTTTTTCTCGTTCTATTTTTTACTTCATCAATCGTTCTCCTATTTGATCTATATGTATACCACATTAACTGGTATATCAAGATCTCACAACATCAACAACTGGTATCAGAGCATGGTTTTAGATCCAAGGAAGAGTGATGACTGCAGATAAAGTAAAGGTTTCAGGGATCGAGAAGTTTGATGACACAGATTTTGGTTATTGGAGAATGCAGGTAGAGGATTATCTTTATAGGAAGAAACTTCATCTTTCATTATTTGGGAAAAGACCTGAAAAGATGGATGAGGCTGAATGGACTTTGTTGGATCGACAAGTTATGGGAGTTATTCGATTGAACCTATCGAGGTCTGTTGCACACATCATCGTCAAGAAAAGGATGATTGCAGATCTCATGCACCTTATCAGGTATGTATGAAAAACCATCGACAAATAACAAAGTGCACTTGATAAAGAATTTACTCAATTTGAAGAGGACGGAAGGTGTTTCTCAGCTTAACACCTAAATATTTTCAATATTATCAAAAATCAATTGACGTTTATGAAAATTGATTTTGATGATGAGATATGTGCACTAATCTTATTGGCTTCATTGCCAGATAGTTAGGAAGCCACGAGGATAGCAGTTAGCAGTTCTACAGGTAAATTTAAACTAAAATATGATGATATTCGTGATTTGATTTTGGTTGAGGAAGTTCGCAATAAATATTATAGCGATGTCTCATGTTCGAGTTTGACACTGAATGTTGAGTTCAGAGGGAGATGGCATGACAAGAACTCAAGTATAGGGAGATCAAAATCAAAGTTTAGTAAGCAGACAAACTATTGGAATTGTGGCAAGGCTAGCCACATAAAGAAGAACTGCAAGAATCCTAAGAAGATGGAGAATGACAGCGCAAATGTAGTATCTAAAGAATCACAGAATGCACTATTGTTGACAGTTCATAGTTTTGTTGAATACTTGATGTTAGATTCAGAGGCTTTAAATGTGGTAGTAAATCTACCACAGGCCACAGTGCAGGGCAGTGATGGAAGTGAAGAAGAAAGTGGGTCTGGGGCACCCATTTCTATTGTTCCACAAATAGATGTTGAAAAACCACAGAGCTATGAAGAAATCTTGCAAGATGAAAGTTTGAGCAAGTGGGAGTTGGCAAAATTTCCACTAGGGAAGAAGACATTGCACAACAAGTGGGTGTACCAAGTGAAGACTGATTGTGATGTCAGTAAGAGGTACAAGGCTAGACTTGTTGAAAAAGGCTTTCAGCAGAGGCAGTATATTGCCCATGCAGTGGGAGTTGTAAGAAGAGATAAGAGTGGCCCAAGAAATAGCTTGGAGGTGCAAACCTATGTGGAGCCTGTTGATATGTTGACTGAGGGTGTTACTCTTGAGAAACTGAAGTTGTGCACTGCTTCAGTTGGCCTTTTGTAGTGAAGATAGAGGCTTTGAGTTGCAGAGGTGGAGGATTCAAGTTGGAGGATTCTAGGTGGAGGATACATGTTGAAGAATAAGGCGACACCGCCAGTGGAGGATATTAGTTTGAGGAATGAGATGTTGCAGCCTGTGTACAGGTCTCCAAGTGGGAGAATTGTTTGAAACGGTGGAGCCCGTTCCACTATGCTTGGGCGGTTACTTTGCTTTGGAGAGTCACACATCTTTACAAATAACCACTCCCGCCTTTCTCTTTCGCGAAGTGAAGCATCTCTTCGCCTCCTCCTGTTCGTGATAAAAGCTTTGGATAGCTCTCATTGGGTTTAGTAGTCAAGTTTTGAGTTCTTCTTCGGTTTCCTCGGGATAGAGGAAAGTTTCCTTAGAGCAGAGGAAGAGAAGTGCAAGGAGGAGCAGTTCCTTGCAGCAGAAGGAAGAAGAAGGAAGAAGAAGAAGATTATTCTCCCTAGCATTCTTCTTGGTGGCTTGTGACAGAAGAGAAATTGAGTTTATTTCTCTTGTAAGTTTGTCTTCTTTGGTGTATCTCGGTGTAGAGTTTTTTTCGGAGTATCTCAGTATAGAGAGAGAAGAACAGAGAGAGAATAATAGAGAGAGCAACGAAGAGTGAGAGATTCCTCTTGTAAGTCGAGGTGATCGACTGGTGTAAATTTCTCAAGTAGTACAATCTTCTGCAACTCTGTGGAAGTAGACAATTTGCCGAACCACGTAAATCTGTGTATTCCATTCTATTGTTCTTCTCTGGTGTGATTTTTTCTCGTTCTAATTTTCACTTCGTTGATCATTCTCCTTTTTGATTTATATATATACCACATCAATTGGTATATCTAGATCTCGCAACATCAACACTATATTGATAAACATTTCTATTTTAATTTATTATGATTTTCTTTCTTTGGTTCTCGTTACTATATAAAACAAAATTTGTATAGCAAATTGTTTCCGTGTGCCTAATTCTAGTGTAAAATAACAAAATATATAAATATATATTTTAAAAATTTTGAAACTTTCTAGACTCGAATACCTAAAATTTCTACATCATCTCAAGACTCAGAGTTATCCCAATTACTTATGTCATCATTCACTATATACTCTCGGGTTGGACTTTTTTTTATAACAAAACCAATCCATTGTTGGTTTTCAAAGCCAAACTTTTAAACACCAACAAAAAATGGAGGAAATTTTTAGTACTTCACACACTCTACATTTTCTGATTTAATTTATAAGCAAATACATCACATTTTTCTGAAAATAAAACTAACTAACCACTTAACGGTTTTCCTAATCTCCTAACCACAAAACGGTTTTCAAAACCTCCTAATCCACATGAAAAATANTTTGAAACTTTCTAGACTCGAATACCTAAAATTTCTACATCATCTCAAGACTCAGAGTTATCCCAATTACTTGTATCATCATTCACTATATACTCTCGAGTTGGACTTTTTGTTTCCTTTGATGGTGCTTCAAACTTAAATCTCAAATTAAATATAACACAACCAATCCATAATTTACTTTCATCGGTCTGTTGGAAAGTTTTTTCGCTTGCAAAATATCACTTCAAGTCTTTAAATTTCATGTGACACTTCAAATTAGTATTAAAGCCAGGGTTGGTGAGAGAATGCTACTAATTCACCATGTGGTGAAAATTGAATTTTTCAAAAAATATTAACTCTATTTGCTGATTAATGAAATTTCCTTTTGACTTATTTGGCAATCCATATATAAAAATGTCATCCTTCAAATGTTATTCTATGTTGATTCCAAATTTCTCATTTGGCATGTCTCATCAAATATCTTTTAGTACAAGTGACGACTAATGAGCGTCGAGTGATGAGGACGAGTTCAACAGATTCTCTGAACTATCTCAACATCTTAAAATATGAAAGAGAATTCAGCCATACAACATTAAATTTGTCTTCATATTAATAAAAAAACTTCAATTAATATAATTAATTATTTTCCGAAAACNAGGAGGTCTGCGACCATTCAAGGTGGAGGTGGTATTACACGATCTTCTTCTTCTTTCTCTTCTTCTATTATTTATTCTCCTCATCATGAATTCCCATGATTTACAAGGTTTCTTTATTATTAATAATTTTGTTTCATTTTAGATATATGTGGAATTTGACTAATAATCATGAATCGGTCCTAGGAGGCAGATTTATTAAGCAAAGTTGTTGAGGTAATAGCTAGCTACTATGTATATGTATATATTTCTAGAGGACATGACTCCCGCTCTCTCTCTCTTTCTTTCTCTCTCTATCAATTTTCATATCATTCTCGTGATAGATAGTTGTATGTCACGGATAAATAGTGCCACATTGGCTAGGTGTAGAGCCGAAAAACAATATTTAAGTCCTGGGCTGCCCATCACCCACAAGAGCTTTTTTAAGAGGTGACATGTAGCTATCATTGTGAAGGTGGCTATAGCTTCTATCATTTGCAGACAATAATATTGTTATTTATGGACAGGTAGGTTCCCCGCTGCGATAAGCTTTTTGAAAAAGAAAAAATTCCTTACTTTCAATCAGTCGGCTTTAACATATTTTTTAATCAAGTCAAATGTGACTGAAATCGGTTGGACTGAATAGCATTCCTGAGTTAAATAGTACTAAGCCGGGCGGCCCCATTCACATATTATGTAATAATGTGAAACGTGAAGATGGATATGATTGGTTTTTTCTTATGCTAAATTCCAGCCGGCAACAAAATATCTGGTCTTTCATGAATGCAACACTGTTTACAGCATGGCGATTGCTTGTACGGGCATGTCCACGCGTCTACGCGCAAAAAAACACACACATGCACATAATATATAATAATAAAAATTATATATATATCTATATACATATATAGATGGTTTATTTATAAGAAACATAAAATTTAATTTTTCATTTAATTAAGTACTTAGAAAAATACTATCTTAATTGTTTGTATTTATATAACAAAGTTTTTTATATTTATAGCAGTCACATCACATCTAAACTATCATTATTTAAAATGTTTAGAAGTGAAATACAACCTCTTAGATATTATATTTGTAAATACATAAAAACTGAATAATATGTATGTACATTTTTCCTTAATTTTCTTAAATAACCTTAATATTCGGAGTGATCTGCCTGATTTTATCATATCTTCGACCAATGATGAAATCATCATTAATTTGATGAAATTGGATTCATAACTAATTATCATATGATACCAAACACTAGTAATGGAGTATTCTTAAATGGTTAAAAAAAGTCGGTCATTTTCTGAGAACTGTTAGCACAAATCAATCCGTAGGCTTTTTTTAATTAAATTTTATGATTATGAATTTATTTACTCGATGTACCGTTGTTCACATTAGCACATGACATTGTCTTCTACCTTTATTTTCTGTTGAATGCTTGTTGTATGGAGAGAGATTTTATAAACTCAGCAATGCAAACCCTGCATGCGCGCGAACAAATAAACACACACACATATATATTATGAAAAATAGNAAATACATAAAAACTGAATAATATGTATGTACATTTTTCCTTAATTTTCTTAAATAACCTTAATATTCGGAGAGATGTGCCTGATTTTATCATATCTTTGACCAATGATGAAATCATCATTAATTTGATGAAATTGGATTCATAACTAATTATCATATGATACCAAACACTAGTAATGGAGTATTCTTAAATTGTTAGAAAAAGTCGGTCATTTTCTGAGAACTGTTAGCACAAATCAATCCGTGGGCTTTTTTTAATTAAAATTTATGATTATGAATTTATTTACTCGATGTACCGTTGTTCACATTAGCACATGCCATTGTCTTCTACCTCTATTTTCTGTTGAATGCTTGTTGTATGGAGAGAGATTTTATAAACTCAGCAATGCAGACCCTGCATGCGCACGAACAAATAAACACACACAAATATATATTATGAAAAATAACATGCAATCAAGCTTTCTTGAACCAATACTATTATACCGATTGAAGGCTACTAAAATCCACCAATACTATTATATAATCTCACATCCTCAATAGAGATCAATAATAATTTGTGCCTCAACACAATGGATGAGGTCAGCAGATGAACAATCGTCTCCCTCACCAAAGATAGAGTAGAAATGACCAGAGTTTAGTCCCCCTTAAGAGCACACCTCTTAGTAACTTTGAATCTACTTTTGGGATTTGATGAGCTTAATAGAGGATCTCACAAAGTAATACTTTAGTGGCTCTTTGTAACATTGCCAAATCCCGGAGAGGTGAGAGAAGCCTTAGATGATCCTTCAATTTGTAATAAATTACTCCGTAAACACCTTAGTAAGCTCATTGGACGTATGAATGCTCCCTTCTAGGAGTGAGTAAAACAAGGTGCATGCTTGGACATTAACTGTGGTGGGAAAAACCTAACACTAGTGAATATTAGAAGCTCGCTATATGTACATGATGGTCGCAAAGTGATCAATAAGTTCATATGGGTCAGATGTCCCTTCATAAGCATCAATGCTCAGAAGTTTTAATCCTGTTACAAAGATGATTTTTGAGAATCACGTCAAGCTGAGATATGACTTCTATCCTATAATGGAAATTCTTCTCAATATAAATATCATAACTTGTCACAAATCACGTGAGGTCGAGCTACATTCTCCATGCGTGTTGGGAACATAGTGTTAGGCTTGACTATAAGTGTGTGGATGTGTATAGCTAGCGGTGTTTATGAGTTCAACTTCCTGAGGAGGAACATGATCCCGAGAATATAGTTGTGTAAAAATTATAAAGCTTATGATTAAGAAATTTAAGCGATTAATATTTGGATTTTACGCAAGTATAAGTATCGTTATCAAGTAATAAAAGACTTTCTATTTAAGCCCCAAATATCGATCCCACGGGCAAGATTTAAATTTGAAATAATAAATTTACTAGAAAATTCACAGAAAGTTAAACGAAATTATTGTCACTAATTTTGAAAGCTGAGGTAAGATTAAAACTAAATTATTTAACTATTAGCGAAACTGAAATGTAAAGTTTAAACAGAAACTACTAAACTATTGAACTATGTTTATGTGATGAAGATTTCTTATGTGAAAAACATTTTTCCCAGTACAATGAAGTTTTGCTGAAATGAGATGAGATAAATTGTTTAATATGTATTATGCCAAATAGGAGCAGTTTTAATTCTCTACCTTGGTACAGTGTTATAGAAAATCATTGGCTAATCCCAGGTTTAATCCCTAAATCCGTGGTTAGGCTAGGAGAATACTATCTCCCACTCTAGAGCCCCCACTTCCCTTCACCTGAAGGCTAACTCTCATTTTAGTTTTTAAACATTAAGACCAAATTGAGGATTTTAGTCTGTCACCCTAAAGATTCTCCAATTCTATACCCAACAAAGTATATTTTCCTATTTATTTCCACTTAATTCCATGAACAAAATTCTCCTTCAGGGAATCAAAAGTGATCCTCACTCTGTTGTAGAACTCATACTCCATTTCCCGGATCATATATTCCACAACACATTTTAATAATTAAATTGGCCAGATCGAAAAGTAAATTAAGTTCAGAGTTGAAAAATCATTATAATTTATTTTATATTTTAATATTAGCACATCCAAATTATCTCATCATTTCATCATATCTCAGAGTATGGAGAAAGATAAAGGAAACTACTCAGACTTCATGAGAACGATACAATAAGACACAAATTTCATATATAAAAGAAAGTTCATACATTACTAATAAACAAACAATACTTATCTGAAACTCTTTCTCAAAGCAAATCCTATGTAGCCTCTCCTAGGAAATGCAGAAAGAAAAAATCTCTCTTTTCTCTTTCTTTCACACTCTTAGAGAAGAATTCACACTTAATCTCACCACAAAAACTCTAAACTCTTAAAGAAAACTCACTAATAGACTCCAAAATGGTGGTGGAATAAAAATGGAAATGAGAAATGATGCTAAAGGAATGAAGTGGAACGAAGAGAAACTAAGAGAGAGTTCAAGAGAGCCCTTTTTCTGATTAATTTTGACCCCTAATAGAGCCTAGAGTCGGTTCTCCAACAGGTGCATCCAAAAACTCTTCAAAAAATGTCCAGATTCGTTGAATGTTCTAGAAACAAGGTCTACACCGCCATAAGCGTCGTCGGCGCCCAAACTGGTGCTGTCGTCGCCAGTGTTCCGCCAATTAATTCCTTGCTCTCTATCAAATGACGCCATCAGCACTGAGTCTGGCGCCGTTGGCACTGAACAACTTTTCATTTTCTCCATTTTGACTCCAAATTTCATCCTTTTAGCTTCCTTTTTGCTCCATGTCCTAAAAATCAACAACCTGTAAGAAAACGTGAAAAAAACCTTCCATTAAAGTGCAATCTCACAAAAAAATGAGTATAAAATATGGGTCTAAAAATACATATATTTTTGGTGTATCAAAATCCCCCAAACATACATGTTACTTGTCCTCAAGTAACTCCTCTGCTATATAAAAAATATGACTTATAGTAAAGAATTTAACTTTTAGATTTTCATATCTTAGTCCACTAAATGCAATAGCATAACTTAAGAAAAATTTAAAACAACTCCAGTTAATACTAAAAGTATAAGAGTATTTAGCAATCAAAACCATGATTTCTGATTCTCTATTCTTTTCAAGAAAAAATACAAATTGTCATATTAAAGCCACTTGAAGTATTCATATGAAAAAAACTTCATAAAATTTTACTAGTAAATAAACTAATACTCAAATAAGAGTTTAGAAAATGTAGCCAAGTCTTCTTCTTTAAGTTGATTCAAGTGAAGCTAATTTTTAGTTAGGCATCTCCTCAAGCTTCTCCACACATTATCTTTTTTTCTTTTCTTTTCTTTTCATGATCTTTTTCAATCCTTTTTCTTTTCTTTTCTTTTCTTTTTTTTTATGAGGATTACTATATCTGAATAGCCTTTAATGATTTTGAATTTCATTATCTTCTTCTTAAAGTAAAAAACTTTTCACATTTCTTCACTTAACAAATTTATATTAGCATAAAGATTTCAAAAAGTTTAATTCTTTTCTTCTTACACGAACCTTTAAGATTTTTAATATTTCAAAAATACAGNGAAGTTTTAATCCTGTTACAAAGATGATTTTTGAGAATCACGTCAAGCTGAGATATGACTTCTATCCTATAAGGGAAATTCTTCTCAATATAAATATCATAACTTGTCACAAATCGCGTGAGGTCGAGCTACATTCTCCATGCGTGTTGGGAACTTAGTGTTAGGCTTGACTATAAGTGTGTGGATGTGTATAGCTAGCGGTGTTTATGAGTTCAACTTCCTGAGGAGGAACATGATCCCGAGAATATAGTTGTGTAAAAATTATAAAGCTTATGATTAAGAAATTTAAGCGATTAATATTTGAATTTTACGCAAGTATACGTATCGTTATCAAGTAATAAAAGATTTTCTATTTAGGCCCCAAATATCGATCCCACGGGCAATGTTTAAATTTGAAATAATAAATTTACTAGAAAATTCACAGAAAGTTAAACGAAATTACTGTCACTAATTTTGAAAGCTGAGGTAAGATTAAAACTAAATTATTTAACTATTAGCAAAACTGAAATGTAAAGTTTAAACATAAACTACTAAACTATTGAACTATGTTTATGTGATGAAGATTTTTTATGTGAAAAACATTTTCCCACTACAATGAAGTTTTGCTGAAATGAGATGAGATAAATTGATTAATATGTATTATGCCAAATAGGAGCAGCTTTAATTCTCTACATTGGTACAGTGTTATAGAAAATCATTGACTAATCCCAAGTTTAATCCCTAAATCCGTGGCTAGGCTGGGAGAATACTGGCTCCCACTCTAGAGCTTCCACTTCCCTTCACCTGAAGGCTAACTCTCATTTTAGTTTTTAAACATTAAGACCAAATTGAGGATTTTAGTCTGTCACCCTAAAGATTCTCCAATTCTATACCCAGCAAAGTATATTTTCCTATTTATTTGCACTTAATTCCATAAACAAAATTCTCCTTCAGGGAATCAAAAGTGATCCTCACTCTGTTGTAGAACTCATACTCCATTTCCCGGATCATATGTTCCACAACACATTTTAATAATTAAATTGGCCAGATCGAAAAGTAAATTAAGTTCGGAGCTGAAAAATCATTATAATTTATTTTACATTTTAATATTAGCACATCCATATTATCTCATCATTTCACCATATCTCAGAGTATGGAGAAAGATAAAGGAAACTACTTNAATTCTCCTTCAGGGAATCAAAAGTGATCCTCACTCTGTTGTAGAACTCATACTCCATTTCCCGGATCATATATTCCACAACACATTTTAATAATTAAATTGGCCAGATCGAAAAGTAAATTAAGTTCAGAGTTGAAAAATCATTATAATTTATTTTATATTTTAATATTAGCACATCCAAATTATCTCATCATTTCATCATATCTCAGAGTATGGAGAAAGATAAAGGAAACTACTCAGACTTCATGAGAACGATACAATAAGACACAAATTTCATATATAAAAGAAAGTTCATACATTACTAATAAACAAACAATACTTATCTGAAACTCTTTCTCAAAGCAAATCCTATGTAGCCTCTCCTAGAAAATGCAGAAAGAAAATATCTCTATTTTCTCGTTCTTTCACACTCTTAGAGAAGAATTCACACTTAATCTCACCACAAAAACTCTAAACTCTTAAAGAAAACTCACTAATAGACTCCAAAATGGTGGTGGAATAAAAATGGAAATGAGAAATGATGCTAAAGGAATGAAGTGGAACAAAGAGAAACCAAGAGAGGGTTCAAGAGAGCCCTTTTTCTGATTAATTTCGACCCCTAATAGAGCCTAGAGTCGGTTCTCCAATAGGTGCATCCAAAAACTCTTCAAAAAACATCCAGATTCGTTGAATCTTCTAGAAACAAGGTCTACACCGACATAAGCGTCGTCGGCGCCCAAACTGGTGCTATCGTCGCCAGTGTTCCGCCAATTAATTCCTTGCTCTCTATCAAACGGTGCCATCAGCACGGCTTCTGGCGCCGTTGGCACTGAACAACTTTTCATTTTCTTCATTTTGACTCCAAATTTCATCCTTTTTGCTTCCTTTTTGCTCCAAGTCCTAAAACTCAACAACCTGTAAGAAAACGTGAAAAAAACCTTCCATTAAAGTGCAATCTCACAAAAAATGATTATAAAATATGGGTCTAAAAATACATATATTTTTTGTGTATCAAAATCCCCCAAACTTACATTTTACTTGTCCTCAAGTAACTCCTCTGCTATATAAAAAATATGACTTATGGTAAAGAATTTAACTTTTAGATTTTCATATCTTAGTCCACTAAATACAATAGCATAACTTACGAAAAATTTAAAACAACTCCAGTTAATGCTAAAGGTATAAGAGTATTTAGCAATCAAAACCATGATTTCTGATTCTCTATTCTTTTCAAGAAAAAATACAAATTGTCATATTAAAGCCACTTGAAGTATTCATATGAAAAAAAACTTCATAAAATTTTACTAGTAAATAAACTAATACTCAAATAAAAGTTTAGAAAATGTAGCCAAGTTTTCTTCTTTAAGTTGATTCAAGTGAAGCTAATTTTTAGTTAGGCATCTCCTCAAGCTTCTCCACACATTATCTTTTTTTCTTTTCTTTTCTTTTCATGATCTTTTTCAATCCTTTTTCTTTTCTTTCCTTTTCTTTTTTTTTATGAGGATTACTATATCTGGATAGCCTTTAATGATTTTGAACTTCATTATCTTCTTCTTAAAGTCAAAAACTTTTCACATTTCTTCACTTAACAAATTTATATTAGCATAAAGATTTCATAAAGTTTAATTCTTTTCTTCTTACACGAACCTTTAAGATTTTTAATATTTCAAAAATATAAATTTCTTTACTAAAAATATAAAAACATTGTCATATTCTCTTATACCAAATATCTTAATCTCTAAAATTAAACTTTATTATTGAAAATTTTTACTTAAGTTTACTATATATTTAGAAACATAAATATAGTTATATAAAGTTAACCCCTAATACCAAAGGTCATGTTAAATTTAAAATTTTTGAAAATATAGTTAAGTGAGGACAAATAAAATTAAATTTATTTCTTTAAAAAGGAATTTTTCTCCCCCCCCCCCAAACTTATATTTTTAAGAGATTTAGCATGAAGAACTAAAAAATAAAGGGTGAAAAAAACATTAAATACATAAAGAAAAGACATACCTGTTAAAGGTTCTAATTTTGAAACTTAATTCTGAAATACTACATGTGCTAATATGAACTCAGAAGTAAAAGCTACAAGACTTACAACATTAAATTGCACATAATACATATAAAATATGCTGAGAAAGAGTTAATTACACTACATTTAACAAAATACTGAAACTAACAACATAACAAAACTAAATTTAAGAAATGAAAACAATTTTACAAACTACAGTTCACAACACAACATAACAACAAAACAAGTCTTACAATCTAACAAAAAACAGTCTCAACAATATAATAAAAACAAGCAACACAATAACAAAGTACAATCAAACATACACTAAAAGAAAGATCACCAATCATCATTGTCTTCTTCTTCATCTACATCCAAATTTTGCTGATGATATGGAGTAATAGGGTGAATACAAAACTGAACTGAATGATCACCCTTCATGTATCTCACCATAGCATCATCATAAGCAGCATAATATTCAAACTTTTGACGAATCAAATCATCAGTGTGAGCATTTCTAGCATCCATGTTTTGCATTCTATGATCCATTCTTAAGATATCTCCCTGCTGAATCATCATCTGGTCCAATAGTTCTCGAAGAATAGTGTCACTAGAAGTAGCGGTCCTAGAAGTAGAAGGAATATCCCTTGTCTTACCTCCAGATCTCCAATCAACATGAGATTCATATGTATTTATGTTACTAGACCCAATAGGTCTTAGAGGCTCAATCTTCTCCTCATCTAATCTAAAATCAACTCCTGCTAGTTCACAGAGTGTGAAAATAAGTGCAGGGTGTGCCAAACCACCAGAGGTCTCTCCCAAAGCAATAGATCTGGTGTTCATATAAATAATAGATCCTATATTTATCTCCATCACCTGCTGAATACAAAAGTTCAGGATGGCTCTATCCTTGATCACCTCACTATGATGATTTGTCGGAATCATTCCTCCAGAAATAAAGTAGTGTCAGGCCTTAAATACTACATTAAACATAGAAAAAGGAAAGTTTACCTTAAAACCACTTTTGACTTTCCAGGTCCCTTTTCGTAAGTCAAATAAGAAATAACCTCATCCAAGGCCTCATTCTTAGCAAAAATTGATATACTGGCATCTGTAAACATCTTCCAATTGATAAAACTCATTAATTTTTGTTGGAGAAAACTCCATTTTTCCATGAACAAAAACATAGTCGTCAGAAGCTCACCAATAATCACATCGGCAGTAAAATAACAGAAATTTTTCCACTGCCGAGCATTGATTAATCGCTCGACTTATCCACCAGGATTTTTAAATCTCCGATCCGGAATCACTTTTTATTTTCACGTAGACTATGAAATCGAGCACTAGCCCTAAAGCTGACAAATTTTTGTCATCATAATCTACTTTTATTTTTCCTTTGCTCATTCTTGGTGCCATGAAAAATCTAAGAAAATTTGACTAAAATCCAATCAAATTTCAAAAATTTTGAAAATCACAATGTAAAATGCTTTAAACTTAAATCCACTAAGTAAGAGTTCTTCACCAAAGGATTTTTTAAAAATATCTCAAAAAACTCAAAATTTTCGGATCTCTGCAATGTGAGATAAATCTTTGGTGAAAATAAAAAAATTTTTAGTTCAAAGTGTAGCTCTTACCTAGAGAAGTTGAAATCCGAAGTTCCTTTGCCTCAAAATTGCCTCAAATCCAACCAAAATCAAGCTCTATGTGCGAAAACTGGAGGTTGAAGGTGACTCAAAGGGTAAAAATGACAGTTTGTGGTGAAAATCGTGAAGTTTAAGGAGTTTTGACAGTTATCAGGTCGAGGGCGTCGTCGGCGCCCATGCCAGCGCCGTCGGCGCTGAAGGCCAAAAAATTCCATTTTTTTTATTTTTTCAATTTTCAATTTCCTTTCAATTTTCTCCAAAGTCTTTTTAGTATTTATTATTTTTTAAACACAAATTTTTATCTAAAAGTAATTTATAAATAAACATTTTCACAAACAATCACTTTCAGAAACAACAACAACTTTTATATATGAAAACACACTTTTACAAACACATTATTCTAATCGCACTTTCACACATATTAAGTAAACTAAATTATAAATCAGCATCGAAATGAAGCCACAACACTAAATGCTGACACAAAACTATACACATAATCAAATTTCAGAAAGTTCTAAACCGAAGCAAACAAAATCAAATCCACACAATCACACTATATACATAAATATTTTTAAACTAGTAGAGAGTCCAAATTCTTCAGTTATTTTGCCCCTTCTTTAGTTCTTTCTCCTCCTCTAATATTTTCCATAGACTAGTTATGAACGTACCAATTGTAGAAGGGTTGGTACGGGAATTGATCAGTCAAATTTTCTTCAATCCATCATTTTTCCTTAAACATCTGCACTATTCCTGCTTCAAATGTCCCAGTATGATCAAAACTCTCTTTCATCCTCCAATCTAAGTAATCGAAAAGGTACTTAAGATCTCTCACCGCATTTATAATACTCTGAAGTTCTCTTTCAATTTTCTTCAATTTATTTTCCAATGCAAGTGAACTTCCAACTGTTGGTGGCATCAATGGAGTTGAAGCATGTGATGAATGATCTAAGATAATATCAAATGCTTCATTCCCATTCCCAACCTAATTATCATCAATAAGAATCATGGGCTCGTAAGGTGATAAAGATTTTTTCCAACTTTCATATAGAACTTGAGATTGACTATAAATTAAGAAAATTGTGGAAGGATGCCCAAGTCCATAAATTGACCCATTCATAATAATACCCATAACAGATTTAAAGATGATAGATCCTACATTAATGGGCTTTTCCCTTTGATGCAATAGTTCAAAATAACACTTTCTTTGGTGACTCTACTAATCTTCATGGTAGGAAGTAATTTTGTAGAAATGAAGAAATGTCACTGCTTCTATATTTGATTAAGTGATGAAGCAGAGAAACTAACATATCCCACATCTCGTTTTTCCCAAATATCACTTTCATCCATCAGAAAATTATAAATATCTTGTATCAAATCTCTCGTAAGGATAAAATTTGTATAATGACAAATTGGAATGTTTTCTATCATATACAACTCATTGATTCGCGCAGGAGTAAATTGTGCGGCCTTACCTCGTACGAAGACAACTCCTTGGGTAATTCCATGTAAGTTAGCATAGAATTCCTTCACCACTGGTACAACAACTGTAGCGGTAGTGTAGCCCAAAACTTCCCATCGTCTCTGTACAATGATCTTATAAATCGGAGAACATGGATTAGTTAATCCATGATTTACAAAGCCTCTCTCCTTGATAAGCCACTTCTTTGAAATTATTTTGTCGTATATTCTCTGCACGTCAAAACTGATAAACTTTCTTCTATTGAAAACTCCATACCTGGAAGTATTTCTGGAATTGGAGGCCATGAAATTCGAAATTAGGAAGTTTCTGGTCGTCCAATGCAATTTTTAGGACTTTAAAAACACCTCCCGGTGGTTATTACGGAGCGAAATCCAACCAAAGTTTGCAAAATTTGTCCTGAACTGTGCAAACTGTTGTTGGTGCCATCGACACTCCTGATGGTGCTGTCGGCGCTATGGTCTGTCTACGGGCACCATCGGTGCAAGAGGCCAAATTCGCTTTTTTCAATTTTTTTTGTTCAATTCGATTTCAAATTTTCCTCCAATACCAATAGTTTTTTGAATTTATGATATTTAAAATTTTGTAGGATTATTATCTACTAATATATAAACACTTATCAAACAAAATAGTAATATATATATAAATGAAAACAATTTTACAAACTACA
>JXCR01012615.1:16211-55766 GCA_002079205.1 Phalaenopsis hybrid cultivar | reverse complement strand
GTAAAACGCTCTTTCATCTAAACTATGAAAATTATGGGGTCAGTTTGACTTCATCTTTTATTTTTAAAAATAAAAATTTTTAAAACGTCCTTCCGAAGCGAGCAACGGGATTTCATTTCCGATGACCAACAGCTTCTTACGGGAAAACCCCACACCAAAAATAATGCCGACACCTATTTAATATTATTAAAAATTCACTTGCTATTGAGCAACCTTTATTATTAGTCAGATTAATGTCATTATCCAAACTAAGAAATTGTGTCAGTACTTTCCTTACATAATCACATTTTTAATACCATTTGGGTCTAGTTCCCCATTATCACAACCTCGATTACAACTTTGTCCACTATTAATTTCATGTATAAAGATATTTTGCCTCTTATACCACATTCTATTATCTTAACCTTGCAACTAAAATCATACTTTATGAATAATGCCACTTGGCAAGCACCTCTGAATGAAATGTGACATGTATTTAAACTGCTTCAAAGAAAATAAGGCATAGTGGGAGGGGTGGGGGAGTGGGAAGATTAAGGGGGAAAGAGAGATAGAGACAGAAAGGCCTCATAGTGAACACCATTCAACAAATACAAATATTTGTAACCCATATCATAAAGGCATTCTCACTTCTACCAAGAATTGAGTTATGCATTTCCTTGATATTCTTTCGTTGATGAAGTCCCTTTTGCAAAAGATCAAGTTCCACCAACTAAAAAAAATATCCTCGAAATATCTAAAAATAAAAATAAACCGGTTGGTTTAATCACTCAAAAAATCTTTAGTGTCCTATCTATCTTTTCCTTTTCTTCTCATCGAGTATCCAACAAATACTACACAATCCTTTATCTCCTCACAAATATTTGAAGAGTACACTCTCTGTTATCTTTACGATTCAATAAGTTTTCTCCATCAACATGACCTTATCATTGTTAACTCACAAAACCTCACCCTACCACCTTAGTTGATTCCTATTAGCCTCCACCATCATGTCATTAGATAACATTAATAAGATTAAAAAAAAAAGTTGAAGGCTTATCAACTAGAAAGGAAAGGATGTGAGAGGTGAGGCCCAAAAAGCCATCAAATGAGAAGATTTTTGTAGGAAGATGCATTATAGAGGAATCCCAATAAACATTTTAGCCAACAAAATTTAAAAATATCTCTAAAAATGGCATGATATGCACAAATAATGAATCAAAGAAAAGAAGTAATTAGTGAAAAATTAAATAATTATGGTATTTAAGCATTTGCATTTTATAGGGCAAAAATCAAAACTAATTAATTAATATATTGATAAAGTCTATGTGGAAGCATTGCATTAGAAAAAAAAATAATATAAAGATAAATATTTTATGAATATTTTTAAAATTTGCACCTTACGTTTTAATAAATCTGAAATTAATAATTTTTACATTATTGTTTCCCAAAATTTTATACCACATAATTAATTCTTCAAAATAGCTCGTGTTTGACTCATTAAAATAGCTCGTGTTAGAATCGTTGGTTAAATAAACAAGCAAAATACAAATAAAATTTTTTGAAGCTTGAATTATAAACGAATCAAATTCAAAAAACTCTTTCGATCATGTTCTGCGCTTTCTATTGAATTGAATTGGTATGTTCAATCCAACACATTACATTTATTTTTCTAATTATTTGAATGTGCTAATTTCGAGCTAAACACGAGTCAAACACTAACATGAATACATAAATTAAGTCGCCACGATCACGCTGCCAACGAACAATTTCCAACATGAGCTAATTTCAAACACAAGTCAATTCGGTCTAAGCCGACCACGAGCCAAGTTTAACCCGGGCAAGCTCAACTTGTTCACAACCCTAGCTACGACCATATAACTTCCAATATGGCCGGCACTTAAAAAAAAAAAGAAATTGTATTGTCTGCAGGTCTCTAAACTTTTTATAGTACATATCATTTAATTCCTACGAATTTATATATCTAACACCTAAATTTAAATTTATATTTTTCAATACATAAAAAATGTATCACTTCTTAAAAATTAAAATAATTATATATTTTTATTTTATATAAAAAATTTAGATGATATCAATATAAAAAAGTAAAGCATATCTTTTAGATTTCTATTTATACATTAAAATTGGGCGGTATATATGTAAATAGGGCTGTCAAAACGGCTCATTGTTCACGAACAGCTCGTGTTCGGCTCGTTCTCATTGTTCACGAACAACTCGTGTTCGGCTCGTTTGTTTGGCTCGAAATACTTCCAATCAATTATATTATATTATATATATATATATATATATAATAAAAATTATTAAATTATATTAAAATGATGTTTTAAATCTTGCATCAATCCAACATTTTATGATTACGTGATTAGGATTGTCAAAATGACTATTTGTTCGTGAACGGCTTGTGTTCGGCTCGTTAAGCAAACGAGCGAAACAGGAAAACACGTAAATTATTATTATTACTGTTATCATCTTTTCAGCAATTATTGCTTCAGCGCCGCGAAGCAAAGCCTTTAAAGGCAGCGATTTAAAGCAGAGCATGCAGGAAATGGCTTTCTCCGCTTTAAAGCAGAGCCTGTTGGGTGATGAGCTTTTCCTACTCATCAGTGAAGGATTACTTACAGCCGAAGCATGGCCATGGTGGGAACATTTGTTCCAAAATATCTTCATATAAACTATTTTGATAATTTTAAATTTTATAGGATTAACCTCGAGATTAGTGCAATACACATCATTCATATGCACTTTAATCTTAAGAAAATTTAAATAAAAATAATGTAGGGAAGTCCGGCAAATAATCGAATTCTTGGTCGATTATTCAGTTCTTTTCATCTGTAGATTAATGCTCGAGTGATGATTTGTCTTATTATACCTGCAATATTTTCAAAGAATTAAGGAATCTGCTTCTACAATAATGTATTTCCACCCTAATTTCTTAACAATCATCAGACCAAACACTACAACATCAGCTTCAGCAACCAAAGGCGGTACAAGAACAACAGCCGCAAACGAACAAATAACACGACTCAAAAAAATCCCTACAAACACCTCCAACACCAGCAATGCTAGTTTTCGAGCAGCCATCAATATTGGTTTTAAAGAAAGCAGTAAGAGGACTGTAAAATATTCTAAATACCATATTCGATTTCCAAAATTAATTTTGAAATCGATAAGCGGAAACAAGATAGGATCATACATACCTCCAGCCATAACTTAAACGAACAGAGTCGACACTCACAATTCACACGATAAATTTTCTGTTATAGATCTTCTAAGCTTTTCTCACTCACAACCCGATGGTGCAAATAAAATGAAGAGGAGCAAGCTTAGGGACCAAAACAGCAAGCATCACATCTAATTTATAGAACTCTACCCATCACAGAGTTCAATGGATGTGACCACATTATGGAATGTTACTAAATTCATGTGTTGAACTTAGACACTATATGAACCACATTCTGAAAATTATTTCTCTTAAAAACACTAAGGAATTCCAACGGTTATTGAAATTAATTTGAGAATTCCAAAGGGTATTGAAATTAATTTGGGAATACCAAAGGGTATTGAAATTAAAATAGAGTTTTAATTAATTTGGGAATTCTAAAGAAATAAATTTAATTCCATCATTAACTAATTTGGGAATCTTAATGAAAAAATCCCAACAAGGACTACACCAAATCACCCTATTTTTGATCTTATTGTTCAAATTCATTGTGCTATTTTGCTTCCCCTTTAAGCCACTAGAAGTTAGATTTTTAGCAAGATATTTAAGCAAAAGTGTATCAATGCGTATTTCGCATTAACAAAGTTATTAATAGTGATATTTTTACATGATGAAATGATTTGATTGTTATGCATGTAAATACAAAATTTTGGAGCTCAATAATTATTAAACATAAGAAGAATAATAAAGAAAAAGAGGAGAAATAGGAAGAGAGTTGAAGGGAGGGAAGCTCTTGGGGTTTTATTGAAATAAGAAAGATGCATTGTGCAATTTGTAGCTTGACAGAGTTTTCTATAGAGAAAATGTCCTTTGGATAGAAGGGTGTGTCATTGCATGCCAAACTGGCTAACAATTTTCTGTCATTAGTTAAGTTAATGAGCTCTCACCACTTGAGTTGGTGAATGGTTATTTAGCACTTGGCATGATGAATGATTATCAACTACTTAGTTAGATGAAGAGAGAAATCGAGAGAGATAGATAGGGTAGAAGAAGCGTGAGAGAGGGAGCCACGGGGTCGAGAGAGTCAGAAGAAACACGAGAGATAGACACGGGGGTTGTGGGGTAATATGTACACAAAGAAACACATGTCGCTGGGTTGGGGCAATATGTACGTGAAGAAACATATGCTGCTGGGTTGGGCCTGCGGCCGCGTTTTAACTTAGATTATTCAGAAACGTCATCGGGCCGCTGTTTCCAAACAGACCCAACCACATTTTCAAAAATGCACCGCATCAAAAAAGCTGCCACAAAAGGGCCTGAAGTATTTAAGAAAATGAGTACAACACCTATGTTGGGTTGATTTGTTTAAGTCATCATTTCGGCATTTAAGTTAGGCCGAACTTAATTATAAAATGTACCAAATGCAATCTTTTTTTCTCATGATTTTGAATAATCTTTTTGAGAATACAAAGAGAATAACTCTATATCAAATAAATTTTTAGATATAACTATTTTTAAGAATGAAGTAATAGACAGTTTCTTTTCAATTTTCACTATAATGTTTGTTCTATGAAGTCATCTCCTGCCAGATTCAGCACATGCAGGCGGAGTCCACCTCAATCTTCCCATTGGTGAATAGCATCAGATTGCAATTGCGCCTTCTTTATATCCTCAATTATAACGCCACAATACCAATTTTTTATCATTTCAAAACTCAAATAACACCCCTTCACCCAAGCAACATTTAAAGGAGCTTCGCCGAGCTAAGTCGGCATAAGACTTCGTTCGAGAAGACATTCAACATATGAGATTGTTTTGAATGCCGACATACAAATTTGTTTTCATTTGATAAACTAGAATTTTCCGACACCTCTTAAAATTATTTCGTGACAACATTAATTTTTTTCCATTTCAGAACTTAGATGAGGATATCCGTTCCAACAAGAGATTTTAAAGGAGCTTCGCCCTAAACTTCGTAGGCCGTCATGCACCGAAGTGATTATTAGATTCAGATTATGTAGGTACAACTAATAATATTTCAGTTATTATTTATATTATTGCGATGTTTGTTTATATTAACCTCATCATAATATCATCTATAACATCTAATAAAATACTTCCATTATGTTGGAAAAATATAATTTCAGGACTCCGCATGTGAAGTCCAGTCTTGTGCTGACACGTGTTAGGTCGGCTCACTTACATAGAAAAATGAAAAAAAAAATGAACACGTTATGGGAATATTCCCTCGCGTTATGCTGATATTTTTCGCGTTATTGATGTGTTATTGAGATGATTTTGAGAATAACACATTAAAACACATGAATAACGCGATGAAATATTCATAAACCCTCAATAAAACACTAATAACACATGGTTAACACATTAAATAACACATGAATAATGCGAAAAATATTGAGAATAATATGAAGGAATATTCCTATAACGAAAAATATAAAACAGATTGAATACATTAAATTAACACATGAACAACGCGAGAGAATATTTCTAAACCCTCAATAACACACTAATAACATATGAATAACGCGAGAGAATATTCACATACAATGAAATATTCTTATGCAATGAAATATTTATATAACACATCGGTCACGTTTTCGACCTTTCACGTGTGAGCATGAGATTGAACTCCTCCAACTTTGCATTCTGAGTCCTGCTGTAATATTTTTTCCATTATTTTTATTATGTGTAGCTGCAAGCTCGTAACCCGTCCCTTTTCCAGTTTCGCCGGAAAACTCGCCGTTTCACTCCTCCCACCGGCCGCACGCCCTCCCCCCTCCTTCTTTCCCTTTGCTGAAACACCGATCTTCTCAGCTGAATCAATCGATACTCTCTGTCACCAACATCGCTTCTACGAAGCCTTCGACCACTGCCTCCACCTGCTTTCCATTAAAGCTGCTCGCCGCCTCCACTGGCACCTCCGTTCAACTCTCCTTCATCCCTCCACCGCTCTCTATAATCGTCTTCTTTATCTTTATTGTAAATGCGGAAGCCTTGTCGACGCCCGCAAACTGTTCAACGATATGCCCCAGAGAGATACCTGCTCATTCAACACCCTCATGGCCGGCTACTCCATTGCAGGTCATCTCGCTGAGGCCCGCCGCATCTTTGATGAGATTTCTGAACGGGATCACTTCTCATGGAGCAGTATAATTGCTTGCTATACTCGTCACGGCTTGCCCTCTGAGTCGCTGGAGCTGTACAGGCGCATGCTTCATGAAAACACTGCTGGAAATTTGAAGAACAGCAACAGGTTCACTGCTTCGAGTGCGNTAATCTTTTTGAGAATACAAAGAGAATAACTCTATATCAAATAAATTTTTAGATATAACTATTTTTAAGAATAAAGTAATAGACAGTTTCTTTTCAATTTTCACTATAATGTTTGTTCTATGAGGTCGTCTCCTGCGTTATACGAATATTTCCTCGCGTTATTCTGAATATTTTCCTCATTATTCATGTGTTATTGGTGTGTTATTGATGTGATTTTGAGAATAACACATTAAAACACATGAATAACGCGAGATAATATTCCTAAACTCTCAAGAGAACACTAATAACACATGATTAACACATGAATAATGCGAAAAATATTGAGAATAATGTGAGTGAACATTCCTATAACAAAAATTGAATAATACATTAAAAAATACATGAATAACGCGAAAAAATATTTATAAACCCTTAATAATACACCAATAACATATTAATAACGCGAGAGAATATTCACATGCAATGAAATATTTTTATGCAATGAAATATTCTTATAACACATCAGTTGGGCTGAGTCGCACATTTTCGACCTTCCACGTGTCAGCACGAGATTGGACTCCTCAAACAGCTTTGCATTCGAAGACATGATTTAATATTTTTTCTATTATGTTATTGTAATAACGCGAAGGAATATTCATAAACATTTAATAACATACCAATAACACATGAATAACGCGAGTGAATATTCACATGCAATGATATATTCATATAACACATCGGTCAGGCTGAGTCGCACATTTTCGATCTTCTACGTGTCAGCACGAGATTGGACTCCTCAAACAGCTTTGCATTCGGAGTCATTATCTAATATTTTTTCTATTATTGTTATTATGGGTAGCTGGAAGCTCGTAACCCGTCCTTTTTCCAGTTTCGCCGGAAAACTAGTCGCCTCACTCCTCCCACCGGCCGCACGACCTCCCCCCTCCTTCTTTCCCTTCGCTGAAACACCGATCTTCTCAGCTGAATCAATCGATACTCTCTGTCACCAACATCGCTTCCACGAAGCCTTCGGCCACTGCCTCCACCTGCGTTCCATCAAAGCTGCTCGCCGCCTCCACTGGAACCTCCGTTCAACTCTCCTTCATCCCTCCACCGCTCTCTGTAATCGTCTTCTTCATCTTTATTGTAAATGCGGAAACCTTGTCGACGCCCGCAAACTGTTCGACGATATGCCCCACAGAGATACCTGCTCATTCAACACCATTATGGCCGGCTACTCCGTTGCAGGTCATCTCGCTGAGGCCCGCCGCATCTTTGATGAGATTTCTGAACGGGATCACTTCTCATGGAGCAGTATAATTGCTTGCTATACTCGTCACGGCTTGCCATCTGAGTCGCTGGATCTGTACAGGCGCATGCTTCATGAAAACACTGCTGGTAATTTTAAGAACAGCAACAGATTCACTGCTTCAAGTGCTCTTGCTGCTTCTACGGCGGTTTGTAGTCTTCGGCATGGGAGGGAGATTCACTGCCATATAGTGAGGGCTGGGCTGGAATCTGATGCCGTGGTCTGGAGCGCGCTCTCAGATATGTATGCCAAGTGCGGGGACATCAACAATGCACAAAAGGTGTTTGATTTGAGTTCTGACCGAGATGTTGTTTCTTGGACAGCAATGATTGGGAGGTATTTTGATGGTGGAAGGACAAAGTTGGGGCTGGAGCTCTTTTCTCATATGCTCAGCATTGGTGTTCGACCGAATGACTTCACCTTTGCTGGAGTTTTGGATGCTTGTTCAGAGCTGGCTGCTGAAGAGCTAGGTAGGCAAGTACATGGCCACATGATCAGAGTGGGATTCAATCAGTTATCTTTTGCTGCAAGTTCTCTTTTACACATGTACTCCAAATGTGGAAACATTGAGAAGGCTAAGGTTTTATTTGAAAGAATGCCAAACCCTGATTTAGTCTCATGGACTTCGATAATCTCTGGATTTGCTCAGAATGGCCAACCCAGAAAGGCTCTGCATTATTATGAGCTGCTGCTTGAATCTGGGATTAAGCCGGATCACATTACCTTTGTTGGAGTTCTTTCAGCATGTGTGCATGCTGGACTGGTTGATAAAGGTCTTGAGATCTTTGATTCAATAAAGGAGAAATTTGAGCTCAGGCACACCACCGATCACTATGCTTGCGTTGTTGATCTCCTCAGCCGTGCAGGGCAGTTTCAGAAAGCAGAAGATATAATTAATGCGATGCCAATGAAGCCTGATAAGTTTTTGTGGGCTTCTCTCCTTGCTGGCTGTAGGATGCATAGAAATCTTAAGTTAGCCAAAAGAGCAGCGGAATCTTTATTTGAGATAGAGCCCGAAAATGCTGCGACGTATGTTGCATTGGCCAATATCTATGCCTCTGCTGGCAAGTGGGATGAAGTTGAGAAAATTAGGAGAAAAATGGATGAAAGAGGCGTTGTAAAGAAGCCAGGTTCGAGTTGGATTGAGGTTAAGAGAAAAGTTCATGTGTTCTTAGTAGGAGATGACTGCCATCCACAGGCAAAACAAATCTCTGCATTCCTGGAGAAATTGCAAGTAAAAATGAAGGAGGAAGGGTATGTTNTGATAAAGGTCTTGAGATCTTTGATTCAATAAAGGAGAAATTTGAGCTCAGGCACACCACCGATCACTATGCCTGCATTGTTGATCTCCTCAGCCGTGCAGGGCGGTTTCAGAAAGCAGAAGATATAATTAATGGGATGCCAATGAAGCCTGATAAGTTCTTGTGGGCTTCTCTCCTTGCTGGCTGTAGGATGCATAGTAATCTTAAGTTAGCCAAAAGAGCAGCAGAATCTTTATTTGAGATAGAGCCCGAAAATGCTGCGACTTATGTTGCGTTGGCCAATATCTATGCCTCTGCTGGCATCTGGGATGAAGTTGAGAAAATTAGGAGAAAAATGGATGAAAGGGGCGTTGTAAAGAAGCCTGGTTCGAGTTGGATTCAGGTTAAGAGAAAAGTTCATGTGTTCTTAGTAGGAGATGACGGCCATCCACAGGCAAAACAAATCTCTGCATTCCTGGAGAAATTGCAAGTCAAAATGAAAGAGGAAGGGTATGTCCCAGATACAAATTTTGTACTGCATGATGTTGAGGATGAGCAGAAAGAGCACAATCTTTCATACCATAGCGAGAAGCTTGCTGTTGCATTTGGAATTATTGCTACCCAACCTGGAACCTCCATCAGGGTCTTTAAGAACCTGAGAATTTGTGGGGATTGTCATACTGCTTTTAAGTTTATCTCGAAGATTACGGAGAGGGAAATAATTGTGAGGGATTCAAATAGATTCCATAAGTTCAAGAATGGAGACTGTTCGTGTGCGGATTATTGGTGAGTTTTACGATCAATATGAACATATTATGTTGAGAGTATTGTGGTTTAGGTAATATCTGAATTCTTTTGTATTTGTACATTATTGTTGGCTAAATACTGTAATTAACCCTTGACTTTAATATTCATAAAGATATTCTGCATTCCATGCAATAAAGTGGTGGCCTTGTGCTTATGAGTGTGTGTTAGAGAAGTAGCAAGACTAAATGTTTATCTTATTGTACAATCTTTGTATCTAAGAATAAGGTGTTATGGGCATCTAAATGATCTTGTAGGGATGCACCATCTTTCAAGTGGAATAAGAATAGTTATTGCTTCAAATAATGTTAATTTGCGGATGACTTCACCATGTAAAAATATCTCTAACCTTCTCAATATACTATATTTAGTATTTTGATTTGTTGTGGTGTTGTTATTTGCTACATTATGAATAATCTCATATCTCAAATTGAAGATGATTGAATTGATGGCTATTAATTATCTTCTATTTTTCCTTTCCTTCAAAGTTCTTAGACTCCTCATTAGATGAAAAATGCTCTCATTATCATTTTTGAGATATTAAAAATCATTATTTCCATTAAAATTCTCAAATTTACACTTGGATGTGTTGGCAGAAGACTTTGAATGACTAGATGATGTCGTCTCTTAGGAATACTTTGATTGCTTTGACAATATTTTTTTATGACACAAAAAGTCTAAATCACTTCTTTATATCAACAACAATGAGACCAATAAATGTAATTTAAAGAGAAATAAAAATGGAACACCATATTAACATACAACAACAAACAACAACAACAAAGCCTTAATCCCACTACTTGGGGTCGGCTACATGAGTCAAGAAACAACAACAACAACAAAGCCTTAATCCCACTACGTGGGGTCGGCTACATGAATCCTTTTTCACAACAACAACAACAAAGCCTTAAGCCCACTACGTGGGGTCGGCCACATGAATCCTTTTTCTCTAACAACAACAAAGCCTTAATCCCACTACGTGGGGTCGGCCACATGAATCCTTTTTCTCCATGCAACAACAACAAAGCCTTACTCCCACTACGTAGGGTCGGCTACATGAATCCTTTTTCTCCATTGAACAACAAAGCCTTAATCCCTCTACGTGGGGCCGGCCACATGAATCCTTTTTCTCTATTGCGTCTTTGAACAAAAACAACAACAACAAAGCCTTAATCCCACTAATGGGGTTGGCTACATGAATCATTTTTCTCCATTGAGTCAACAACAACAAAGCCTTAATCCCACTGTGTGGGGTCGGCTACATGAATCCTTTTTCTCCATTGTGTCCTATTTAGGTCATAATTTTCATTTAGTTCTAGTAAATTAAGATCATTTTTAATACAATAAGCCCAAGTCTTTCTAGGTCTACCTCTACCTTTCTTAACACAAGTCGAATCTAAAACATCTACTGTCCTAATCGAATTATTAGATGGTCGACGTTTAATGTGACCAAACCATCTAAGACGACTTTCTCTAATTTTGTCCGTCACAGGAGCTACACCAACCCTATCACGAATATATTCATTTCGCATTTTGTCTCTAAGTGTAAAGCCACTCATCCACCTAATCATTCTCATCTCGACAACACTTAACTTATTATTATGTTTCTCTTTTAAAGGCGAACATTCAACTTGAATTCTACTGTTAATATGGTTTAAAGGCCACCTAAACCATATTAACATATATGATATAAAATACATCATAACAATTACTGGTATGTTATCAACAAAATTTTCCATTTAACGTGAATATTTAGCAATTAACATGAATCTAAGAGTATTTTTTTTATAATTAATGTTCATACTTCGATGAAAGATCATCCAAAACTCCGATTTCAACAAAATTATTGTCATACTGGCCAATTCGATGAGATGGACCCAACATCACCAAAATTGTTCCTATCCAAGATAAATCAAGCTTGGATCAAACCGTTTTAACCATTTTTGGATGCTTCTGGTGGCCAATTAGAAGGTCAAATAAATTTCAAATTCGACAAGTTTATAGTCAAATAGAGCTATCAGAGAGACAAATCCAATGAGACTAAGATCATTTAATTAAGACATCGTTAATGTACTCAAATGTCCACAGAACACCGTTTGATCAAGAAATCTCTGTTGGTTGTCAGATGGAGTAATCCAAATTCCTTTTTTATTTGGAGGGAGACCTTTTCTAGACTTCATATAGAATCATACCCCCTTCATAAAGGGAGAACTAAGACCTAGACCTTGGACATAGGAGAAGGAACTAAAGTCCAATATTCTACACTAAAGGTCTGGTAAGCGCTACTAGCTCCTACAGCCTCCAACCGCCGTCGACCACTTATCACTAGCTGCTGTAGAACCAACGTCGTTCACCCCCTGCTCTTTGCAATAAAACCCCTTACTTGACATAACTACATTAACAATATTTCAATTGCTCGATATTAAGCTATGATTTGTCTAGAGAATTGATAGCATTAATATAATATAAACTAAATTAATTCTAGTTGAAATATACTTCCAATATGTCAACATTAATACTTGGCTCATAATGTAGACTGTCAATTATTAAACTTTATAAGACTGAAAAAAATGCTCAAAGAAAAAAATAATTAGATTTACTTTGAGATTAATTATAAACATGAAGAGTTTCTATTGCATTAAATTAATGATTTTTAAATCCATTCCAATACAATTTGCACCAAGACATCCTAACAAAATCTCTTAATAGAAATGAAATTAGCTACTTTTTGAAATGATGCCTCCTTGAATGAATGAATAAAATTAAGACAGGAGCTATTTACAAACACAGAACTCAAGCATGCAATTAGGGAGTCTTTTTAAGATGAGAGAGCCTTTTAATGAAACCTGCTAACAATGATTGTAGGCATGGATCAACATGAATATGTAAACGTAGAGCCATATGCATTAATGCTTCGAAGCAATAACTATGGGTTAAATCCTATATAACTATGGGTTGTATCCTATGGTTAGTTGAAAGGAAACTTTATTCAAACTATAAATTCAAGATACACCATGTGATCATGATATATACTAATAATAACTTGAAGCTGCATTATTGTAGTCATTTGAATAAGACATACAAATGATATAACTTACACTATGTTAAAATTTTCGTGAGTAATATTTGGCACAAGGAATCTTATTTAGATCATTTGTATTACAGTCGGCACATAAACTTATTTATGTGATACGTCATCAATAAATTTTTATCATCCGACACAAATCTCGAGACATGATATGAATCTCAAAGTAATTTTTTGAACAAAAAATCATTTAAATTTTAATTAAAAGCCATAAAAAACTTCAATTTCAATAAACTTATGGTCACGTTGACCAACTCAACGAGAAGAACTTAACAATACCAAAATTGGTTCAATCTGAGTTAAATCAAACTTGTATCAAGTTGTTAAACTACTTATGGAAGCTTTCAATGCATATCTGGAATGTTAAACAGACTCCAAAGTTGACATGTTTATAGTCAAATCGAGTGACTACTAGACAAATCCAAGAAGCCCAACCACACTTAGTTATGACGTCATTAAGATACTTAAATGTCCAAGGAACACTGTCTGATTGAAGAACTGTTCCTAGGTCGGTCGACTAGAGCGGTCTGAATTTCTTTCTTATTTAGAATCTATACTATATAAATAGAGCCCTACCTCTCTCTTGAGAGAAGACCTAGACCCTGAGCCAAAGGAAAGACTGGAGCTTGGAGAAGGAGCTAAAGTCCATCATTGTTTCTGCATCAAAGATTCGATGAACTCCAACCGCAACATCGAACACCGCTTGCTAGCCAGTGTCGACCACCACCGGCCACCACCTAATCCTTATAGAAAAATCTCTTACAGAGTCAAAATGTGCACTGCAACATTTTAGTGTATGTTGCAGAACAACGAAGCACTCAACAAAGCTGCATGAAGTACAGAATGTCGGACACAACACTTATCAAAGTCAAGATGCTGAAGTCCTAACAACTATTATCAACCGCATTCACCTCTGACAACCATGCAATGGATATTGTTAGAGCTGTTAATGAGCCAAGCTTGAGCGAGCTCATGCTTGGGTTGTGTTCGACTTATTTGAAATTGCTCGTGTTTGAAATCAGATCGCGTTTAAAATTGGCTCACGAACAATGTGTTCGTGTTCGGCTCGAAATTGTCTCGTTAAATCTATTTGAAAAAAAAAATAAATGTAGGGTACTGGATTTGAAACTGTGCCAAATTTGTGCAATTGAAGAAANATTGTAGTCATTTGAATAAGACATACAAATGATATAACTTACACTATGTTAAAATTTTCGTGAGTAATATTTCGCACAAGGAATCTTATTTAGATCCTTTGTATTACAGTCGACACATAAACTTATTTATGTGATATGTCATCAATAAATTTTTATCATCTGACACAAATCTCGAGACATGACATGAATCTCAAAGTAATTTTTTGAACAAAAAATCATTTAAATTTTAATTAAAAGCCATCAAAAACTCCAATTTCAATAAACTTATGGTCAGGTTGACCAACTCAACGAGAAGAACTTAACAATACCAAAATTGGTTCAATCTGAGTCCAATCAAGCTTGTATCAAGTTGTTAAACTACTTATGGAAGCTTTCAATGCATAACTGGAATGTTAAACAAACTCCAAAGTTGACATGTTTATAGTCAAATCGAGCGACTATTAGACAAATCCAAGAAGCCCAAGCACACTTAGTTATGACGTCATTAAGATACTTAAATGTCCAAGGAACACTGTCTGATCGAAGAAATCTTCCTAGGCCGGTCGACTAGAGCGGTCTGAATTTCTTTCTTATTTAGAATCTATACTATATAAATAGAGCCCTACCTCTCTCTTGAGAGAAAACCTAGACCCTGAGCCAAAGGAAAGACTGGAGCTTGGAGAAGGAGCTAAAGCCCATCAAAGATTCGATGAACTCCACCCGCAACATTGAACACCGCTCGCTAGCCAGTGTCGACCACCACTGGCCACCACCTAATCCTTATAGAGAAATCTCTTACGGAGTTAAAAATGTGCACTGCAATTTCTTAGTGTATGTTGCAGAACAACGAAGCACTCGACAAAGCTGCATGAAGTACAGAATGTCGAGCACAACACTTATCAAAGTCAAGATGCTGAAGTCCTAACAACTATTATCAACTGCATTCACCTCCAACAACCATGCAGTGGATATTGTTAGAGCTGTTAATGAGCCAAGCTTGAGCGAGCTCATGCTTGGGTTGTGTTCGACTTATTTGAAATTGCTCGTATTTGAAATCGGATCGTGTTCAAAATTGGCTCACGAACAATGTGTTCGCGTTCGGCTCGAAATTGTCTCGTTAAATCTATTTGAAAAAAATAAATAAATGTAGGGTACTGGATTTGAAACTGTGCCAAATTTGTGCAATTGAAGACGCAAATCATATGACCAAATGAGTTGTTGTGATTTAAATTTAGATATAAATATATATAATATGTAATTATATAAATAATATATATAATAGATTATTATATAAATAAAGTTATTTCAAGCTAAAACGAGCAAAACACAAGCGATCAAATGGTCGTTCGTGTTTGGCTCTTTTATAATTCGAGCTTAAAAAAATTATTCGTGTTGAATTGTTTTACTTAACCAACGAGTCAAACACGAGCTATTTAAAGAGCCGAACACGAGCTGTTTGTGAACGAGCTTTTTTGACAGTCTTAAATATTGTATCTTGAGAAATTGTGATTTTTTTTTTCTTTCCAAATTTTCCATGTAAAAACTTTTGGTATTTCTACTGGATGTTTTATTTTATCTGAGTGCGTGTTGGATTCTCTTGCAATGATAAGACGATAATTCATTACCCCAATGCCATAGAATTCTCTAACACTCATCTATATGAAACCTAAATTTAGAAATTGCAGTTGTTTGCAATGATAAGACGATAAACCATTCCCAAACCTCCTCCAGCGTTAGGTTTGGAGGAGTTTTATCTCATGACTGCATTATGAATGTTTGATTTATGAGTAATTCAGTAAAAACTAATTTTATGATGAAAATTAGAATTTATCTGCAAATTTCATCTTATGATTGTCCTCTAAACTCCATTAAAGTGTCGAAGTGATCTTGAAGTGGCCACTGGGAATAACATTGAAGCTGTTCCATATTCAGCTTATTAATTTTTCATGAAAGCACAAAAAAGTCACACTTTTCCTTCTTTTTTCTCAAAATAAATAAATAAAAACTGAAAAATTCAAATGTAGGCAAAGAGTTTAACAGATCAAATCAGCTCTGCTGCTGCTATCTCATCTCATTCTTATATTTTAGCAGCAAACAACTGCAAGAACAACAAATAGCCTTCACAAATAGGAAAAATTATTGCATAAGGACAGATCTCTGCATGCGGTGGGTCCGATCCTGACCGATGTATGTTGGTGGGCCCCACCTAAATTTTTTTTAAAAAAAAAATTTAAAATATATCCTGACCGTAGATCACTGTGATCTATAGTCAGGATTGGACACCGCATGCAGAGATGTCCGTATACAATAATTTCTCCACAAATAGAATCTAAGGTGTCCAAATTCGGCGGTCATCACTGCAGAGCAAGCCATGGACGACATCGGTGGAGTAAGGATCGTCGTTGTGGCAGGACGAAGAGTTTGAAGGTGGAACCAAGCCTCGCGGAGGCATAGAAGAGAAGACCATATCTCGAACTTTATGATGGCCTGAAAACCTCTTCCTTCTCCCCACACTTCTTCTGTTCTTGTTCTTGAGACGGTCGGCGGTTGAAAGAGGAGGATCATCAGCCTTTGATTTGGGTAACTGAAAGTGCTGGGAGAGTTGGAAGTTGACNACAATGCACAAAAGGTGTTTGATTTGAGTTCTGACCGAGATGTTGTTTCTTGGACAGCAATGATTGGGAGGTGTTTTGATGGTGGAAGGACAAAGTTAGGGCTGGAGCTCTTTTCTCATATGCTCCGCATTGGTGTTCGACCGAATGACTTCACCTTTGCTGGAGTTTTGGATGCTTGTTCTGAGCTCGCTGCTGAAGAGCTAGGAAGGCAAGTACATGGCCACATGATCAGAGTGGGGNAGATATAAATATATATAATATGTAATTATATAAATAATATATATAATAAATTATTATATAAATAAAGTTATTTCAAGCTAAAACGAAATGGTCGTTCGTGTTTGGCTCTTTTATAATTCGAGCTTAAAAAATTTATTCGTGTTCGATTGTTTTACTTAACCAACGAGTCAAACACGAGTTATTTAACGAGCCGAACACGAGCTGTTTGTGAACGAGCTTTTTTTGACAGTCTTAAATATTATATCTTGAGAAACTGTGATTTTTTTTTTCTTTCCAAGTTTTCCACATAAAAACTTCTGGTATTTCTACTGGATGTTTTATTCTATCTGAGTGCGTGTTGGATTCTCTTGCAATGATAAGATGATAATTCATTACCCCAACGCCATAGAATTCTCTAACACTCATCTATATAAAACCTAAATTTTAGAGAGTTAACCAGCGTTAGGTTTGGAGGAGTTTTATCTCATGATTGCATTATGAATGTTTGATTTATGAGTAATTCAGTAAAAACTGATTTTATGATGAAATCAGAATTTATCTGCAAATTTCAAATGTAGGCAAAGAGTTTAAAGAATTTATCTCATCTCATTCTTATTTTATAGCCAGCAAACAACCGCAAGAACAACAAATAGCCTTCACAAATAGAATCTAAGGTGTCCAAATTCGGTGGTCATCACTGCAGAGCAAGCCATGGACGGCATCGATGGAGTAAGGAACATCGTTGGGGCAGGACGAAGAGTTTGAAGGTGGAACAAAGCCTCGCGGAAGCATAGAGGAGAAGACCATATCTCGAACTTTATAATGGCCGGAAAACCTCTTCCTTCTCCCCACTCTTCTTCTCTTTTTGTTCTTGAGATGGTCGGCAGTTGAAAGAGGAGGATCATCAGCCTTTGATTTGGGTAACTAAAAGTGCTGGGAGAGTTGGAAGTTGATGGAGGAAAAAGGATCTCTCTTGGTTTGGAGTGGTTGGTGTGAGAGAATGGGAGAAGAAAGATGAGAGAGGATTAAAGAAAGGAGGAAGGAGGAAAAGATCAAGTTGAGGCAATGAGCAGCCATGAAAAGTTGAAGCTTTGGGAATGGTTGTGCATTTGGATTTGTGAGGGAAGCTGGCTAATAATGGTCCGGAAGTGGGCTTGTAATGGTGCCTCTGGGGTAATCTGTCAAAATTGTGTTTTGTCTGTTTTTTTAAAATGTTTTCGGCGAAAGCTGTGTTTGACAACCTCACCTCGCTAAGGCTTCGTTTGAGTGCACGGTAAAGCTTGTTTTGTTGGGGAGAAATGCGATGGAATTCTACGCGTTGTTTGTTTCATTGAGGTATTAGCGAGTTTCATCGTGGCGTGAGTTCGTCTACACTTCGCAGCTCGCACATATCGAACTTTTATTCAAAAAACATATTGTTGTGGGATATGTACTTCCTGTCATAGAAATGAAACGCAAAGAACACAAGCAAACACAAATCGTTTACGTGGTTCGATCCAGCTGGATCTATGTCCACGGGAGGGAATCAATCAAATAGTTCATTAAGGCAAAAGAAATGAAGAATACATAGCTTATACATAGAGATGAGTCCTCATCTTTCTTCTATGGTCTCCCTCTCAAGCGACACCTTGATACAAGGCCTCAAGATGCTCTCATCCTCTCTAACTCTCTAGCTATTCTCTCCTTCTTTGTGGTAGCTTAAAATCTCTTCCTTTTCTCTCCTAAGCCTCACACCCTCTCTATTTATAGAAACAAGAGAGTGTTAGGTGAGCGGTAGGTGAGATGTGGTAGGTGAGCGGTACCATATTACAAAAGTGTTCTTTTACCGTAGTTCAATAATTGGGGGTCAAAATAACACACATGAATTTTATGGGCCATAATGCTATAGTTCAATTTTTCCTAATGTTACTTTTAAACTAAGGCTATGTTTGGGGGCGCGGTTAGAGCGCTTCGCAGCACCCTACTGCCGAAAATTACTGTTTAGGGGCGCTGCAGATGAACTTCGCGGCCACCGCAGGCAAGGTTTTCGCTAAAAAGCGAGTAGCGGGATCAACACCGCGGCCCGCGTTCCATGATTTTTTTACCCAGTTGCCCCTTCGATTGATCGTCATTCGGGCTGTTAGGGGACTTGAAGCTCTGTTCCTTCCCCGCCTCTTCTCTCGTGTTCGTTCATTGGTCATCTTCTCTGTCAGTTCAGCTTCTTCATCTCAAATTTTCCCGCCAAAAGAAGTCCTGCCCATCGGTCTCCTTCCTCTTCCATCCTCTCCCTTGAAGCTGCACAACCTGCTTCTTCCTTCTTCAACCGTAGCACTCTTCCTGGTGCTTGGTGCAGAGGAAGGTATAACGGAAGTCCCAACACAACTTTTTTAACATTTTTAACCTAAGCTCGGACCGCTGACAGCGTCTTCTTCGCCAAGTAGCAGTATTAATGTGATAGTGTGGAATCTTGCACATAATTATCCGTGCTTGCCTCGTTCCACAAACCCAAAAGTGGAAGGGTACCTTTTTTTAATTTTCTAACTTTCTTTAGCGATCGTTAGTTCTTTTTAGGGCCTTGATTCAAATTTAACAATTTTTTTCTTCGAAGTATAGAACATTCTGTTATTCTATTAGCTTTAGCAGAACTGCTGCATCTGGAAGAGCAAGCTAAGCAACAAGAGCTAGGTCACTAGAGCAAGGCTTACTGAGTATCCATTCAAGCTCCCCCATGCTTTCCATGGACATTACAAAAGGCACAGATTCTTATTCCGCTGCTGTTTGCCTAGCTCAACTGCTATTAGATGGCTTGTTCTTTCCATTTCTCCTTTATATAAGTTTCAATTTGNTTTATGGGCCATAATGCTATAGTTCAATTTTTCCTAATGTTACTTTTAAACTAAGGCTATGTTTGGGGGCGCTGTTAGAGCGCTTCGCGACACCCTACTGCCGAAAATTACTGTTTAGGGGGGCTGCAGATGAACTTCGCGGCCACCACAGACAAGGTTTTTGCTAAAAAGCGGGTCGTGGGATCGACACCGCGACCCGCGTTCCACGATTTTTTTTACCCAGTTGCCCCTTCGATCGATCGTCGTTCGGGCTGTTAGGGGACTTGAAGCTCTGCTCCTTCCCCGCCTCTTCTCTCGTGTTCGTTCGTTGGTCATCTTCTCTATCAGTTCAGCTTCTTCATCTCAAATTTTCCCGCCAAAAGAAGTCATGTCCATCGGTCTCCTTCCTCTTCCATCCTCTCCCTTGAAGCTGCACAACCTGCTTCTTCCTTCTTCAACCGTAGCACTCTTCCTGGTGCTTCGTGCAGAGGAAGGTATAACGAAAGTCCCAACACAACTTTTTTAACATTTTTAACCTAAGCTCGGACTGCTGGCAGCGTCTTCTTCGCCAAGTAGCAGTATTAATGTGATAGTGTGGAATCTTGCACATAATTATCCGTGCTTGCCTCGTTCCACAAACCCAAAAGTGGAAGGGTACCTTTTTTTAATTTTCTAACTTTCTTTAGCGATCGTTAGTTCTTTTTAAGGCCTTGATTCAAATTTAACAATTTTTTTCTTTGAAGTATAGAACATTATGTTATTCTATTAGCTTTAGCAGAACTGCTGCATTTCGAAGAGCAAGCTAAGCAACAAGAGCTAGGCTGCTAGAGCAAGGCTTACTGGGTATCCATTCAAGCTCCCCCATGCTTTCCATGGACATTACCAAAGGCACAGATTCTTATTCCGCTGCTGTTTGCCTAGCTCAACTGCTATTAGATGGCTTGTTCTTTCCATTTCTCCTTTATATAAGTTTCAATTTATACTAGCTTTTGCCTGCTATACATTAGCAATTTTGAGAGATCGAATCGTCACTATTAATGAATCTATTGTTGATAGAAATAATCACATTCAGAGACTAGCGACTAGCTTGCCTTCTATTATTTTATATTTCAATTTTATTATAGGATTTTTATTTTGAGNTCACTATTAATGAATCTATTGTTGATAGAAGTAATCACATTCAGAGACTAGCGACTAGCTTGCCTTCTATTACTTTACATTTCAATTTTATTATATGATTTTTATTTCGAGTTTTTTTTTTTTTTTTGGTGAATGGATATTTAACAGATGAGAACATTGTTTCAGTTCTTGATGTTATTTACATCACTCATGCTGCAGTTGCTACAATAAGAGTTTACTGCAATTTAACCTTGATTCTAATTTTTTGGACACTTATTTTCTCTTGGTTTTCACGTTTTTCTCCGCAAATTAATTAGTTGTANTTCAGTTCTTGATGTTATTTACATCACTCATGCTGCAGTTGCTACAATAAGAGTTTACTGCAATTTAACCTTCATTCTAATTTTTTGGACACTTATTTTCTCTTGTTTTTCACGTTTTTCTTCGCAAATTAATTAGTTGTGCGGCACTTGAGTGAATTAGATTGTTAAAAATTTATGTTCATATGATCCAATCTATATTCGACCAGTAAGTTGGCTTGCTGTCACTAAATTTGATTATGTTTGTTGTCTGTAATTTCTGGTTCATTTGGTGTGGAGAGATTCATCTGCCATTCTATTGTGTGTTCATGAGTTTGCTAATTTGTTGCTTCTAGCCTTGGGCTGATAGCTCATCAGATGCTCTACCTTCTATGTTGGAGTTGTTTTGGTTAAAGCTTCATGCAACTTTAATTGATTCCTTTTTATACCAATAACCATGGCAATTTCATACTCTATTTTCACTTGAATANGTTAAAAATTTATGTTCATATGATCCAATCTATATTCGACCAGTAAGTTGGCTTGCTGTCACTAAATTTGATCATGTTTGTTGTCTGTAATTTCCGGTTCATTTGGTGTGGAGAGATTCATTTGCCATGCTTTTGTGTGTTCATGAGTTTGCTAATTTGTTGCTTCTAGCCTTGGGCTGATAGCTCATCAGATGCTCTACCTTCTATGTTGGAGTTTTTTTGGTTAAAGCTTCATGCAACTTTAATTGATTCCTTTTTATACCAATGCACTTATAGTTTATCTCCGAATAACCATGGCAATTTCATACTCTATTTTCACTTGAATCTGAGATCATAGACTAGCAAGAGTTGTAGGTAGAGATGAACCAACTATCTCAGGCCAGGAATCAAGCGTGGGCAGAAGTTTTGGTGTTATGGTATGTAAATAAATAAGAACTGAGCTGTATGTATGTAATTCTAACACTCAATGAATTTATATATTGTTATTTAATGATCAATTAATAAATTTATAAATATATTTTTATGTTCTTAATTATTTGATATAAATATAAATTTTCTTAATTTTTAAAACTACTTAATTATTTATTATTTTAAATTTGTTGCTTAAGAAATAATTTGTTTAATATAAAAATTATTTATATTTTGTTTTAAATAGCCTTAATGAAGAGGGGCGAATGGTTATTTTTCCATAAACAGCTGCTCGACAGCTGATTTCATACAGCTGAACCAAACAGACAGCTAGCTGAAAAACGGAGAAGCTGCAGCTGAGCCAAATAGAGTCTTAAGCTTTTCATTTCCGACTTCTAGACATGAATAAACTAAAGTAAGATTTATCATTTTTGTAACACCAATTTTTATTGATTTTTTATTTTATTTCTAATTAGTTTTCTTTTTAATTTATTTTCAAGCACTTTTTTTTTTGTGATAATTACATACAGATCATCTGAAATAAATATATGAACAAAAACATCTTTATCTTTTACTTATTGTTTTTTTTCTTCTGAAATCCGAGGGAAAATATTACGCCAGTGCAACTCACCTAATATCGAATAAGAGAAGAGTATGTCTGTCTCTCCTCTTATTCGCGGTCATAAATGTGTTACACGCACATAATATATCCTCCTCAGTAGGAAAAAAATTTGCGTACATTAACCGATGCAACATCGTCCGAATAACAACTGCAATGCACTGATCACGGCGTTTTTTTTTTCCTTCGGTCATGATCAAGCTTCGCCGTTGTCTGGATGCAGACAACTTACGCAAAATTTTTTCCCTCAGTAGTTGGTTCATATTAAGTACATACATATAGAAAAAAATGTGAAGACACAAAACAACAATACTTCTGTCACTTGTTAGATCTCTTTTGTGCTTAAAGTTTGAGTTCAGGAGATTTAGGACGTGTTTAAATTCAGATTTATATTGATGGAGATGATGATGGAGATGATGCACCATGAAAGAAAAAATTACAAAATAGACGGAATATAGAAAGAAAAAATGGAACACGAGCAAATTTGAATGAAAAAATTCGAATTCATAAAGCATTGGATTTATTTATTTATTTTTTTTATTTTTGGCTCGATGTATGCTAACTTGATGACTAAATCATACTAAGATTATGCTACGAAACACTTCCGCGTAAGATTTTTCATTCAAGCTATAGTTTTAACAAAGTATAATTCAACCGAGTATCTTAATAATAATTGCCCAATGACACTGAAAGCGATTCACTCTGAGTCCAAATAAGTCTAAATCAATCACTCAAAATGTATGAATATCCTTAGACATTAATTTGAAAAGCTTCATAATCTTTAAATTTGGTATACTTATAATCAAATCAAGCGGTTCGATCAGAGGAACATAAATGTAAAAGAATGGTTTATGATCATGATAACCAATATGAACTCGCCCGATGCAATGTTTTGAGATTTTGGCAAAATTTATTAAAATGTCATCTAAGAAAATATAAATAACGCCAAATTTTTACATGAAGGGAGATAGAAAAGAAGAGCAAACTGACAATTGAAGCATAACTCACGAAGAGAAGCACAGGTGAACGACTACTAATCATTGTCGACCACCACCTGCGATTGTTAGATCTACCAACTACAGTTGTTGAATCACAATTATGATTGTTTTAGGAACCGATTATGCCTTTTGTAACCAACTATGATTGTTGTAACCACTAAACATAGTTTTTGTAACCGCATCATGACTACTGTAATCAAACTAATACTATATAGTTTTGATTTTCAATTTTTGTAATTTGATATTCCCATTTTAAAACAGGGTAGACCTCTATACATTCAATTTTCTAGTCNTTTTAAAACTACTTAATTATTTATTATTTTAAATTTGTTGCTTAAGAAATAATTTGTTTAATATAAAAATTAATTATATTTTGTTTTAAACCGCCTTATTGAAGAGGGGCGGAATGGTAATTTTTTCATAAACAGCTGCTCGACAGCTGGTTTCACACAGCTGCACCAAACAGACAGCTAGCTGAAAAACTGAGAAGCTGCAGCTGCGCCAAACAGAACCTTAAGCTCTTCATTTCCGACTTCTAGACATGAATAAACTAAAGTAAAATTTATCATTTTTTTAACACCAATTTTTATTGATTTTTGATTTTATTTCTAATTAGTTTTTTTTTTAAATTTATTTTCAAGCACTTTTTTTTTGTGATAATTACATATAGATCATCTGAAATAAATATATGTACAAAAACATCTTTATCTTTTACGTATTGTTCTTTTTCTTCTGAAATCCGAGGGAAAATATTACGCTAGGACAACTCACCTAATATCGAATAAGAGAAGAGCATGCCTGTCTCTCCTCTTATTCGCGGTCATAAATGCGTTACACGCACATAATATATTCTCCTCAGTAGGAGAAAATTTTGCGTACATTATCTGAAGCAGCATCGTCCGAATAACAGCTGCAATGCACTGATCACAGCGTTTTTTTTTTCCTTCGGTCATGATCAAGCTTCGCCGTTGTCTGGATGCGGACAACTTACACAAATTTTTTTCCCTCAGTAGTTGGTTCATATTAAGTACATACATATAGAAAAAAATGTGAAGACACAAAACAACAATACTTGTAATAAATTGTGTTCCTTTGTCAAGAGAAGAAGAGAGAAGATGGCGGGTTGTAAAGGGGAAGGGAGGACATTGTCACTTGTTAGATCTCTTTTGTGGTTAAAGTTTGAGTTCGGGAGATTTAGGACGTGTTTAAATTCAGATTCATATTGTTGGAGATGATGATCGAGATGATGCACCATGAAAGGAAGAATTACAAAATAGACGGAATATAGAAAGAAAAGATGGAACACGAGCAAATTTGAATGAAAAAATTCGAATTCATAAAGCATTGGATTTAATTTTCAATTTTTTTTATTTTTTATTTTTGGCTCGATGTATGCTAACTTGATGACTAAATTATACTAAGATTATGCTACGAAACACTTCCGCGTAAGATTTTTCATTCAAGCTATAGTTTTAACAAAGTATAATTCAACCGAGTATCTTGATAATAATTGCCCAATGACACTGAAAGTGATTCACTCTGAGTCCAAATAAGTCTAAATCAATCACTCAAAATGTATGAATAGCCTTAGACATTATTTTGAAAAGCTTCATAATCTTTAAATTTGGTATACTTATAATCAAATCAAGCGGCTCGATCGAAGGAACATAAATGTAAAAGAATGGTTTATGATCATGATAATCAATAAGAACTCGCCCGATGCAATGTTTTGAGATTTTGGCAAAATTTATTAAAATGTCATCTAAAAAAATATAAATAACCCCCATTTTTTACATGAAGGGAGATAGAGAAGAAGAGCAAACTGACAATTGAATCATAACTCACGAAGAGAAGCACTGGTGAACGACTACTAATCATTGTCGACCACCACCTGCGATTATTGGATCTACCAAATACAGTTGTCGTATCTCAATTATGATTGTTTTAGCAACCGACTATGTCTTTTGTAGCCAACTATGATTGTTGTAACCACTAAACATAGCTTTCGTAACCGCATTATGACCATTGTAGTCAAACTAATACTATACAGTTTTGATTCTCAATTTTTGTAATTTGATATTCCCATTTTAAAACAAGGTAGACCTCTATACATTCAATTTTCTAGTGTGATTCTTTTGATTAAACCAAATTTAGTTATTTTTTGTCTTTTCAGCCTTTTTCTACATAAAAATATGATTGTCGGTTGCATTTTTATTTATGAGTGTGCTAGAAAATTATATTAAGCTAAGGCTTTATAATACAACATTTGAAAAATTTTATGAGCCTCACCAACTACTTATGCACGAAGTTTTTCTATACATAATATGACATGTTATTTAAATTTTCAAAATGTATTTTGGAAGCTTAAAATTTTAGATGTTTCAAAGTTTAATGCTTTCTTGGGGATCACCTTCTACTTTTTATTTTTTGTTTTTGAAAAAAAAAAATAGTGATTGTTGATTCTTTTTTTTGTTATTTTTATTTTTAAAACATATGAGACGTGTTTTCAAAATATCAAAAACACAGAATTTGTGTTTTGACTGTTTCAAAAANAGATGTTTCAAAGTTTAATGCTTTCTTGGGGATCACCTTCTACTTTTTATTTTTTGTTTTTGAAAAAAAAAATAGTGATTGTTGATTCTTTTTTTTGTTATTTTTATTTTTAAAACACATGAGACGTGTTTTCAAAATATCAAAAACACAGAATTTGTGTTCTGACTGTTTCAAAAACATATTTTTCAAAGTTAAACCCAAAAACCTTAAATTAGCTTAATCATCATTGTCTGAAATTAACATAACCAAATTAAGTCATTAATCCACAAATTAACTCTTAAACTTGCTTAATTAACTCATTAATAAATTAATGGAATTATAACATTACTAGTTAAATCAATTAATAAAAAAACTTGATTAAACCATTAATCATCTAAATAAAGCATTAATTATTTAAATGAAACCTAAATGAATTTAATTAACTCATAATTACTCAATTTTATTTTCATCTGAGTTTGGGATCACTTTCAGTTTTCTATTTTTGTTAAACTATTAATCATATAAACACAGAAACTCACATGAAAATCTTTTAATTTCACAAACTCACATATGGAGAAAATCACAAATGGAGTAAAATTACACATGGTGAATATTAAACATAGAGGCCAAAAATACATGGTATGTGCTATAAATGTGGTGAAGACTTGCACTTATGGAGGATCTACATATACTGAAGACTTACACTTGAAGGCAAACTATCCTAGGAACTACACTAGGAGAACAACTTAACACATGGAAGTCTTTCAACTTCACATAGTTAAGAGAGAAAAAGTTTGCACATAGAAATCTACACATGATGAAGACTAAACATATGAAGGATCTACATATCATGAAGGCTGAGACATATTGAGGATTTNAAAGCATTAATTATTTAAATGAAACCTAAATGAATTTAATTAACTCATAATTACTCAATTTAATTTTCATCTGAGTTTGGGATCACTTTCAGTTTTCTATTTTTGTTAAACTATTAATCATATAAACACGTATGGAGAAACTCACATGAAAATCTTTTAATTTCACAAACTCACATATGGAGAAAATCACAAATGGAGTAAAATTACACAAGGTGAATATTAAACATAGAGGCCAAAAATACATGGTATGTGCTATAAATGTGGTGAAGACCTACACTTATGGAGGATCTACATATGCCGAAGACTTAGGGTGTGTTTGGGGCAGCTTGTGCGTTTTAGGATAAGCTGTTTATTCAGAAATGCGGCCCGCGGGCCGGCTGCAGAGGTCGACCCGCGGCCTGTGTTTAGTATAAAAACTCAAACGCAGTTTCAGATAAACTGACAAAACGCGCGAACCAAACGGTACGACGGCGTTTTCAATACGCCGCCCACACTTATAAGCTGCCCCAAACAAACCCTTACACTTGAAAGCAAACTATCCTAGGAACTACACTAGGAGAACAACTTAACACATGGAAGTCTTTCAACTTAACATATAGTTAAGTGAGAAAAAGTTTGCACATAGAAATCCACACATGATAAAGACTAAACATATGAAGGATCTACATATCTGGAAGGCTGAGACATATTGAGGATTTACATATCGTGAAGAAAAAAAATTGTAGATAGTGTATAATATATATAGAAATTGGTAGAAATCGGTATTTGGCAGAAACCCAAATATTGATTTCTCATGCGCTAGGCCCCATGATGAGAGCTCGCGCCATGTGCCTAAATATTCGAGAACCCAACGTCATTGGGGATCGAACCCGTGACCTGAAGGGACTTTTACAGTGAACCCCGCCAACCAACAGACCACGGCTTGCGGCACATACATACATATATATATATATATATATATACTTGAGTTATAGTGAAAATTAATTTAAAAAATTAATGATCAGATTAATTAGAGAAAAGGATCTCAATCAACTTCACCATAGCTTTGCATTCTATATACAAAATTATTTTTTATATTTATTTTTATGAGTACGAAAAATAAAAATACAACAATAAAATTTTTATTTTTAATTTTTTTTTCTCATTATGATTGAAAAGCACTGGCTGATCACTTAGATTTTTTCAATCCGCCATTGAACATATCAGTAGTAAGCGTATAACATTTAGAGCCCATTTATGACAGCTTATAAGTGCCGGCGACGTTTTCAAAACGCCATCTCACTGTTTGGAAAACACGTTTCTACAGCTTATTTGAAAACACACTTGGGTTTTTACACTAAACGCAGGCTGTAGGTTGAATCCCGCGGGCCACCTGCAGGCCGTGTTTCAGAATAAACTGTTTATCTGAATATGCACAAGCTGTCCCAAACAAACTCTTATACTTTACAAATGCGTTCACATAACGTGATTAATTATACCAAACATCGCTCAAATTGTAAGTGTTTGACAATTTGTTTGAAAATGTTGTATTTTATTGCAAGTGCTTTTAGATTATATTATATTATGAGCAAACTTAATTAGGACAAGCTAAGAAGCCCAGTAACCACTGCCTAAGGGAGAGAGCTATGTTGGACTTGGCACACATCTCAAAGCTAAAAATATGAAATTCTAGTTGCTCATTTCAAAACTTAATAGGGAGGATGAAATTGTAATCCCTTAAAAGAAAAGCAACATGGGAACATAAAAAATATTTTGTCATTACATATAACGTCATGTCGTCTACTGATTAGGTGTATGATAATGTGATGCCCAGTGCTTGGTCTTCCGGATGTACGATGTTCGGACGTGGATTAGTACAATATATATTATTATTTTGTTTTAGCTATTTCATTGTTTCTACTTATCCTCATGCTCACATTCAAACTTACATTACAAATAATGTTTACTGCAAAAAAAATATTTTAGCACGCACAGTGACACCAGTAAAATATCACTATGATTAACATTAAAAATGTAAAATATACATTTTTCATGCACAAGTAAAATGATATTAATGTTAAAAATATAATTTTGGAGATTAGATATGCAAATACATAAAAATTGTGAGTCTTGTATGTAAATCTTACTAAAGAAAAGTTCTTTTTTTCCTTTTTTTTTTCCATAAAAAANATATATATATATATAAATCGTTTCTGCAGCTTCTTTGAAAACGCAGTTGGGTTTTTACACTAAACGCACGTCGTAGGTCGAATCCCGCGGGCCACCTGCAGGCCGCGTTTTAGGATAAACTGTTTATCTGAATAAGCACAAGCTGCTCCAAACACACCCTTATACTTTACAAATACGTTCACATAACGTGATTAATTATACCAAACATCGCTCAAATTGTAAGCCTTTGACAATGTGTTTGAAAATGTTATATTTTATTGCAGGTTATTTAAAGCTTTTAGATTATATTATATTATGAGCAAACTTAATTGGGACAAGCTAAGAAGCCGAGTAACCATATCCTAAGGGAGAGAGCTATGTTGGACTTGGCACGCATCTCAAAGCTAAAAATACGAAATTCTAGTTGCTCATTTCAAAACTTAATAGGGAGGATGAAATTGTAATCCCTTAAAAGAAAAGCAACATGGGAACATAAAAAGTATTCCGTCATTACATATAACGTCATGTCGTCTACTGATTAGGTGTATGATGATGTGATGCCCAGTGATTGGCCTTCCGGATGTACGATGTCCGGACGTGAATTAGCACAATATATATTATTATTTTGTTTTAGCTATTTCATTGTTTCTACTTATCCTCATGCTCACATTCAAACTTACATTACAAATAATGTTTACTGCAAAATAATGTTTTAGCACGCACAGTGACACCAGTAAAATATCACTATGATTAACATTAAAAATGTAAAATATACATTTTTCATGCACAAATAAAATGATATTAATGTTAAAAATATAATTTTGGATATTAGATATGCAAATACATAAAAATTGTGAGTCTTGTATGTAAATCTTACTAAAGAAAAGATCTTTTTTTTCCTTTTTTTTTCCCATAAAAAAACTGTTTTTTAAAACAAAGTTAGAAATTGTGGCTAATAAAAAGGATTTTATAAAACACTCAATAGCTAAAAAAAAAATATGAGGCCATAAAAATAGCCATTGGTATTGCATTTAGTCCCACATTAAAAAAATATAAATTGCTTATTCTAAACTTAGTGTTTACTCTCATATACCAAAAATATGTGGTTTTAACTTATTTTTTTTAATTAAAATATTCAATTATACAATAAATATGCAATAATTCATATGATGTGAACTTCCAAAGAGGCCATATCAAAGAGCTCCATCCTACTTAACCTTCCTTAGAAAACCATCTTCGCAACCTATTATCTTATTCTCTCAACTCTTCAATTTCTTCTTCTTTCATACAAATCTATGCATGCATACTAGCTTTTCTCTCCTTAACTCGTTCGATCTCTTTCTTCAAATTTTTTACGACGGTTTGAAACTTACTAAAATCATGAACGACGTCGTAGAGAGGAGTCTTCTCTTTCGGGGCATCTGGCCAATGAAGTTTATTTCGGGTTTCTCGAAAACTTTTGTAGTAATCCTCTGCTTTCTTGTCATCTTTCAGAGAATAAATTACTGCCTGTTTAACCACTAATACATTAGTCAATTATTGTTGTCAAGGTTTTCTTGACATGTCAAACATATATGATAATTAAAATTTATTTTGTATTATTTTTCCTAAAATTTACATCGAAATAACATGGTCAAATATTTAGGGCCTGCCTGGGACAGCTGCATTCTATTAAAAGTCATGAAACTGCAGAAAAATAATCTGATGTTCAAAAAACCATGATGATAGTTACATTTTTTTTTTTGAAAAAGTTAGACCGCGGCTAGAAAACTGCTACTGCACCTAGCCAGGACATATGAAAAAATGCAGATTTCAGCGGCACCGTTTTAAAAAAACTGTCAAAATACAATTTAATCAAACAACAAAACTACATTGTTGTGTTGCCACCACATCACCGCCCCATCATGCATTACAAAAATAGTTGAGTTTATTTTGAGACAAATACACTATGCATATATATAAGCCTTCANTATATATATATATATATATATATATATATATATATATATATAATATCTTCAGCTAAAAGAAAAAAGATATAGGGTTGTACCTTATAAAGAGCAGCTCTAGCATCAGTGATCCCTTCATCATAGAGACACGGACAATGCAAGGCTTCATCGTAGTCTCCCTTCATAAACCATCATGTTAAATCCATTAAGTACTTATATATATATATATATATCATATGAAAAGTGATATTACCTTGTAGATGAGCATCTCGACCAACAACATATCGAGCTCATGCGCCTCGTGGGGTTTGGCCTTCTCCATCGCCTTTTTTAGCAGCACCACCGCCACCTCCTCCTTCCCGCTCATCTCTAGCTTTCCTGCCACGCTCTGCAATAGTTTTTAATGCTTAGAGATGACGTGTTTTTGTAAATTTAAAGTTCATCGTTGGCAAAGTTTATCTTGCTCGAACATCGAGCCCCTTCGGGCTCATGTTCGTTCTTGGTCAGGAGAAAATATTACATATGCTGGACGTATATATGATGAGATATCCGTCTGGATCGTTTTCGTACATACGTTTCGCCTTATGTAACATTAACAACATTGATAATGATAAGGGGTTTGCAGGCGAAAAAATAAGGTTTAGGTGATTGATATGTTAATGCATGGGAATTGGGTGGTAAGTATGTAAATGCCCTATTTATATATCTAACACATAAATTTTAGTTTTTTGTATGTATATTATTGTTTANTGATTGACATGTTAATGCATGGGAATTGGGCGGTACGTATGTAAATGCCCCATTTATATATCTAACACATAAATTTTAGTTTTTGTATGTATATTATTGTTTCTGTGATATGAAAGACTTTGATGGTATAAATATAAAAAATAAAGTTTAGATATTAAATATGTAAATATTGAGAAATTTGGTGGTACATATGTAAATATTCCTTGTTAAATCAATTAAAATTAAATTTTTGATTTTTTTTATTGATCAGGCAGATTGAATGAAAATTTAATTTCATTATTCTAATATCTTTTAAAGACCTGCATGCTAATTTTTTGAAAGATTTAAAGAATTTAAAGGTCCGTTTGGGGCAGCTTGTGCGTTTCAGGATAAACTGTTTATCCAGAAACGTAGCCCGCGGGCGGGCCGCGGGGGTTGACCCGCGGCCCGCGTTTAGTGTAAAAACTCAAACGCAGTTTCGAATAAGCTGACGAAACACCCGAGCCAAACGATACGACGGATTTTGAAAATATCGCCCACAGTTATAAGCTGCCCCAAACGGACAGATACAAATCACTCAATTCTTACTTATTTACATATCTAACACAAAAAGTTTAATTTTTATATGCATGCCACCTTGCTTAGGTATGAAAATGTGTATTTCAATTAGAAAAAAAGTTATAATTGTATTTTTTATGTGATATAAGAGATTGGGGTGGTATAAATGTAAAAATTGAATTTTAGGGGGTGGTGGTATATATATAAATATATTAAAATTAGGTGGTAAATATATATATTTTATGTGTGGATCTTCATTTTAAAATGAATTCAAGAACTTTAAAAGCTAGCATGTCATAAGCCAATTTTTATCAGGTTCATATTTATCTATATACAATTAGGGTTGTTAACGGTTCGATTTCGATCCTAACATGGCACAAAGTCATTTGAATAGATTTAGTACAACTTGAAATCGGCTCGTGGCTTATTATATTCCGTTCTAGAAATTGAATCTAGCTCAATTTGACTTGAAATAATAATAGAAAAAAACTAGTTCAAATTGAGTTATTTGTATCCCTTTGAGCTCAAAAAACACTCAAAATTGAAACTCATAGGCTCAAATTGAGTTATTTAGATCTGTATTAGCTCGAAAAATCCGCTTGAAATTGGCTCTTGACTTGCTAAATTCAATTTTGCATAGACTTATGTATATAACTTTTATAAATAAAAAATACAACGAGTTAGTCTAGAGTTAGTTCCAACAGATCCATATTTGACTTGAAATCAGCTAGAGAAAAATCAAATTCAATGCTTTCGCTCATAGCTTAGCTGATTTATTTCGATTCGATTACAATCCGAACCAAAATTCAAATCAATTTTCGAAAGATAAACAACCTTCAAATTAAGGATTTGTTTGGTGTAGCCGTAGATATTTGAAGAAATAACTTTGAAGCCGCTAAAGAAGCTATTATTCAAAATGCAGTGGTAGCTATTACAATTTTTTTTTTTCTTTTTTGAAAAAGTCTGATCGTAACTTTCTAACAACCACCAAGGTTGTCAGCTATGGTGAGAAAACACAATTTTTACTTTTAGTTTTTTGAAAATATAGTTTCGCCAAATAAGAGAAACTATGATGAGACATCACACCGTAACTTCAACACTGCCCCTAAGGACCAGTGTATTTTTTGTCCAGACTCCTGACATCGCTCTATGTGCGACGTAGGTTATTTATGAGTTATTTTCAGGTTATTTTTTTGGTCATTTTCAATAATCCTCAAATAACTCATAAATAACCCGCGGTCTTTATTTTTGAGTTATTTCTGGATTATTTCAGTAGTATTGAAAATAACTTAGAAATAATTTGAAAATAACTCAGAAATAATTTTGACCGTATGAAGAGCTACGTCAGGAGTCCTCACAGAAAAATCAAAATTCACATCCTATNAAAAATTGATTCCTTCATGTTCGGCTCTCGTTTTGGCTCGAAGTACTACTCACCAATTATATATATATAAATTTTTTAAAAACGCTACTAATCAATATATATAATTGATTCGTACGGAAAAGATACATAAAGGTTGTATGAGAGGCCTAAAAGAAAGCCCAACTCATACAATACAATACACACGAAACCCAAATAAAGTAAGAATACATAAAGACAAAAAGCCAAAAAGTCACAAAAGGGCGCATAAGTGTTAGGGACGTCCCATTTTAGTCCTACTGCCTTGAGTCCTCGGAAGTGAGTCGGCTAACAAATTGGTAAAGTGAGTACCATTGCCCGTAGTAACCAAAGTATCATCCATCAGATTCTTGAGCTCGAGTAGATCTTCATTCTTCTTCCTCCTTGATGTGTAGACGTGTCATTCCTCATCCGATGATTGACTCAAATGATCAGTAGATTCCAAAGGTTGTCGTACAGGTGTGGGTCGTTGCACATCATGATCCCCATAAGTCTGAGTAACATTAACATCTTTCTGGACCTGATGAGGCGGTAGTGAGGCAATAGAAGTATTTTTACATGTATTATCGGCGATAGGTTCTATGACAGGCATAAACTGAAAAATCTCTCTCCCACACGATAGGAGGTTCCAAAGGCTGGGGAGCTACAACTGGGGACTGAATGGTTGTCATATTGCTTACGGGGATATTGACGTCTTCCAGGGTATCCTTCTGTTGATCAATAGTGTCAAAAACTTGGTGTTGATCGGGATGAGATGGAGTCACGGCCTCTAGCGGAGCACTTTGCTTTTTTGGTCTAAGGTGGGGTTGTAGATGGTGACATTGAGAACNGCTGAGGCAATAGAGTACAATACTTTTTGAGAAAAATAATGAAATTTCAGACCAGGGAGGCGAATCCAAACCGGAATGATTGGCAGTTCCGTCTGTGGGTCAAAATACACATACCATTTCAGAATCTTCATTGCTCTATTATCAATCCAGATTATCCTTCTAGAAAATAAGCGCATGTAATCTTCTTCATTGTTAATTTGAATAAAAACATGTCTCTCATCTAATAGTCTAATTTTTCACTTTCCAACAAGGTACATAAGTTCAAATTCTTTGAGAATGAGCTCCATTTTGGGATGACCATATAAAAATTTCTCAATCAAATTCAGACAACAGGAGGAAGCAAGTTGAATACCATCGTCTGTTGTAAAAAAGATAGCAGACTTTTTATTCTTCCTACAAGGCTTCTTGATGTCCTCCGCTCATTCAAATAGAGGAAAAGATGGCGAATTAGGTGTACCTAAGGAGTAAAACACCCGCAAGGGCAGCAGCATACGATCTGTCCGAAGCCATCCCCAAAATAGGGAGGTGCGGNAATCTCTACCTTCTGCCAATATCCATGGTGTTGTGTGCCCAACTAGATTTCCTCAGAAGCAAGTGAAGTAATATTACTTTCAACAAATACTCTGGCTTCAGATGGACGGAAAAGATTAAAAGTAGGAATGTTCGTCTTGAGTGGGTTTTCATAAGTTGAGGCAATAGAGTACAATACTTTGTAAGAAAAAAAATGAAATTTCAGACCAGGGAGGCGAATCCAAACCGGAATGATTGGTGGTTCCGTCTGTGGGTCAAAATACACATACCATTTCAGAATCTTCATTGTTCTATTATCAATCCAGATTATCCTTCTAGAAAATAAGCGCATGTAATCTTCTTCATTGTTAATTTGAATAAAAACATCTCTCATCTAATAGTCCAATTTTTCACTTTCCAACAAGGTGCATAAGTTCAAATTCTTTGAGAATGAGCTCCATTTTGGGATGACCATATAAAAATTTCCCAACTAAATTCAGACAACAGGAGGAAGCAAGTTGAATACCATCGTCTGTTGTAAAAAAGATAGCAGACTTCTTATTCTTCCTACAAGGCTTCTTGATGTCCTCCGCTCATTCAAATGGAGGAAAAGATGGCGAATTAGGTATACCTAAGGAGTAAACACCCGCAAGGGCAGCAGCATACGATCTGTCCGAAACCATCCCTAAAATAGGGAGGTGCGGCTTATAAATCTTTGTAGCATTGTAATTAATTAAATTTTTTAAAAATACTACTAATATACATATATATATATATATATATATATATATATATATATATTGATTAATTGTATTTTTAAAAAATTTAATTGATTACAAGGCTACAAAGATTTATAATCAATTAAAAATATTAATTGAGAAAACAAAATAAAAATTATTAAATTAGATTCAATGATACTTTAAATCTTGCCCCAATCCTTAACATCTTATGGCTACGTGATTAGGGTTGTCAAAACGACTCTTTGTTCGTGAATGACTCGTGTTCGGCTCGCTAAGCAAAGAAGCCGAACACGAACACACTTTTTGATCTCGAAATATAAACCAGCCGAGCATAAGTTGAGCCTGGCTCGCTCATGTTCGACTCATTTACACCCCTAATGATAGGGGTTTGTAGTTAAAAAAACAAAGTTTAGGTGATTGATATGTTAATGCATGGGAATTGGGTGGTATGTATGTAAATGCCCCATTCACATATCTAACACAAAGTTTAGTTTTTGTATGTATATTATTTATTTCTGTGATATGAAAGACTTTGATGGTATAAATATACAAAAATAAAGTTTAGATATTAAATATGTAAATATAGAGAAATTTGGTGGTACATATGTAAATATTCCTTGTTAAATCAATTAAAATTAATTTTTTGATTTTTTTTATTGATCAGGCAGATTGAATGAAAATTTAATTTCATTATTCTAATATCTTTTAAAGACCTGTATGTAGGACTGTCAAAAAAGCTCGTTGTTCGCGAACAACTCGTGTTCGGCTCGTTCGTTAAGTAAACAAGTCGAACACNCTTTTAAAGACCTGCATGTACGACTGTCAAAAAAGCTTGTTGTTCGCGAACAACTCGTGTTCGGCTCGTTAAGTAGCTCGTGTTCGGCTCCCGAACACGAACATGTTCTTAAAGCTCGAATTATAAACGAGCCGAACACGAACAACTCTTTGTTCGTTCATGTTTGGCTCGTTTTAGTTCAAAATAAAAAAAATATATATATATATAATTATTTATATAATAATATATTATGTATATTTATATCTAAGTTTGAAATGTAATTGTTAGTTTGGTGATGTGATTATGTGCCTTCTTTTGTATTCATTTGGTCCAGGTTCGAATCTAATATTTTACATTTATTTTTTCAGTTTAATTTTAACGAGCCAATTTCGAGCCGAACACTAACACACTGTTCACGAGCCAATTTCGAACACGAGCCGATTTCGAATAAGCCGAACACGAGCCAAGCCTGAGCTCGCTTAAGCTCGGCTCCTTTACAGCCCTACTTGCATGCTAATTTTTTGAAAGATTTAGATACAAATCACTCAATTCTTACTTATTTACATATCTAACACATAAAGTTTAGTTTTTATATGCATGCAACCTTGCTTATGTATGAAATGCGTCTTTCATTTAGAAAAAAAAGTTATAATTGTATTTTTTTTGTGATATAAGAGATTGGGGTGGTATAAATGTAAAAATTAAATGGTAGGGGGTGGTATATATATTCATAGGCTCAAATTGAGTTATTTAGAACTGTATTAGCTCGAAAAATCCGCTTGAAATTGGCTCGTGACTTGCTACATTCAATTTTGCATAGAATTATAGATAAAACTTTTATAAATAAAAAATACTACGAGTTAGTCTAGAGTTAGTTCCAACAAATTCATATTTGACTTGAAATCAACTAGAGAAAAATCCAATTCAATGTTTTCGCTCATAGCTTAGCTGATTTATTTCGATTCGATTACAATCCGAACCAAAATTCAAATCAATTTTCGAGAGATAAACAACCTTCAAATTAAGGATTTGTTTGGTGTAGCTGTAGATATTTGAAGAAATAACTTTGAAGCCGCTAAAGAAACTATTATTCAAAATGATGTGGTAGCTATTACAAATTTTTTTTTTTTTTGAAAAAGTCTGACCGTAACTTTCTAATAGCAACCACATGTTGTCAGCTATGGTGAGAAAACACAATTTTTACTTTTAGTTTTTTGAAAAAAACAGTTTTGCCAAACAATAGAAACTATGATGAGACACTACACCGTAACTTCAACACCGCCCCTAAGGACGAGTGTATTTTTTGTCCAGACTCCTGACATAACTCTATGTGCGACGTATGTTATTCATGAGTTATTTTCAGGTTATTTTTTGATCATTTTCAATAATCCTCAAATAACCCATAAATAACCTGCGGTCTTTATTTTTGGGTTATTTCTGGATTATTTCAGTAGTATTGAAAATAAACTAGAAATAATTTGAAAATAACTCAGAAATAATTTTGACCGTATGAAGAGCTACGTCAGGAGTTCGCACAGAAAAATCAAAATTCACATCCTACCAAAAACCTACTCTTTAATATTAATGGGCTAACTGCATCCCCATAAAAACCGAAACCAAACCTGCAGCTTGCCGAACTGCATCCGTCCATCCACCGGCTTAAGCAGTTTCTGGAATTCGACCTCGGCTTGATCAAGCTTCGCATCACTCAGCCTCGCCTCCTGCGCTGCGNCTATTACAATTTTTTTTTTTTTTTTGAAAAAGTCTGACCGTAACTTTCTAACAGCAACCACAGATTATCATCTATGGTGAGAAAATACAATTTTTACTTTTAGCTTTTTGAAATTACAATTTTGCCAATCAAGAGAAACTATGATGAGACACCACACCATCACTTCAACACCGCCCCTAAGGGCGAGCGTATTTTTTGCCCGGACTCCTGACATAACTCTATGTGCGGTGTAGGTTATTCATGAGTTATTTTCATGTTATTTTTTGGTCATTTTTAATAATCCTGAAATAACTCAGAAATAACCCGCGGTCTTTATTTTTGAGTTATTTATGGGTTATTTCAGTATTATTGAAAATAATCCAGAAATGATTTGAAAATAACTCATAAATAACTTTGACAGCATGTAGAGCCACGTCAGGAGTCCGCACATAAAATTTTGCCCCTAAGGGCACCCAAAATTCACATCCTACCAAAAACCTACTCTTTAATATTAATGGGCTAAGTCCTACTAAAAGAGCGTTAGCTAATTGCTACCCCCATAAAAACCGAAACCAAACCTGCAGCTTGCCGAAACGCATCCGTCCATCCACCGGCTTGAGCAGTTTCTGGAATTCAACCTCAGCTTGATCAAGCTTCGCATCACTCAGCCTCGCCTCCTGCGCCGCAATGATCCTCTGCAAAGCCAAACGGCCGCCGTGGAGCACCGCAATGGACATGGATCGCTGCAGCACCGGTCTGATCGGTTCCGCGTGCGCGTCATCCCTTCGCCGTCGCCGGAGAGCAGTGTTCGCGCGGCTTCGGGTTTTGTAGGCAAGCGCGAGGCATATGCAAGTGAAGAGGAGCGGCGCGACGGTGCTGGGGCGGGTGAGGATGTTGAGNGGATCGCTGCAGCACCGGTCTGATCGGTTCCGCGTGCGCGTCATCCCTTCGCCGTCGCCGGAGAGCAGTGTTTGCGCGGCTTCGGGTTTTGTAGGCAAACGCGAGGCATATGCAAGTGAAGAGGAGCGGCGCGACGGTGCTGGGGCGGGTGAGGATGTTGAAGCAGGAGGAGCTGGCTTGCTGGATGTTGGAGGCTAGGCGGGTGAGCAGGGAATGCTTGGGTGGTTGGGGATGGGGATGGGGATGGTTGGTCTGGAGGGTTTGGATTGTGTTGGGTTGGTTGTAGGGAGGATGGTTTTCGGCCATGGTGGGGTGGAGA
>JXCR01012562.1:4159-18840 GCA_002079205.1 Phalaenopsis hybrid cultivar | reverse complement strand
ATATATATATATATATATATATATATATATATATATATATATATATATATATATAATTATTACTATAAACAAAATATAATTAAATTCATTAACTTAGAAAAAATAAAATCATATTTATAATTTTAGTTCATTGTAAATACTGCACATTTCTTTTGGATTTTTAGTTCATCATATTTATAAAAATGAAATGCTATAGTCTCAGGAATGGCCGTGAAAGCCCTTTCTTTACATAAATACTGCACATTTCTTTTGTTTATTTACATATCGAACACTTGAACTTCATTTTTTACATGTAAGTTGGCTTACCTATACATGAAAAGATCTCTCTTTTTTAAAAGTTAAACCAATGGTACTTTGATCAATTAATGTGATAAGGAAGATTTAAGTATTATAAATGTAAAAGCAAAGTTTAGGAGTTAGATACGTAAATATATTAGAATTGGGTGCTATGTATGTAAATACCCCTTTAAGTTGTTGTTAGGCTCTCTCTCGCTAAGAGAACACAAAAATTTTTGTATCAGTTATTTCTTCTTTCAATACAACAATAGCATCAATTCATAAATAAGGAGAATGTTGGTGTTACGCTTTTCTTATGGTTTAATTCCTTTGTTGTTATTAATATTTAAGCTTGTATATATCTTATATGTTTTCATGGCCATGAGTAGCTTTTGCATCCTGAAAGAGGAGTTTCCTGTTATCTAATGTCTAATAGAAAATGTGTTAAAAAGTTTGCATTTGAAGCAAGCATGTATTCATTTGAAGCAAACATGTATCAAAGAGTAGGTGAAATATTTGAAAAAATCCCCTACAAGATTACATAAGTTTGTGGAAGCGACGAAACAATTAGGAGTTTCAACCACAACGTCTTTATCCATTTATATTTCTACTAGATGAAACTCAACTTTCAATATATTAGGTCCGCATTTATTTATCGCAATATTTTTTAGCACTATGCAATTAGAAATAGTAACTACAAATGGTTGTCAGCTAATTCAGATTGATTGAAATATGAGAAAATCATAAAATTTCTTTCAGTTTTCAATACTGTTACGCAGATAATCTCTGTACTATCTTTCCCACTTCAGATGTATTTTTGTCTGCAGTTATGCATGTTAAGAAGATTCTAATTCAGGAGTCAATTCCGGAAGATGGTTATTTGAGAAATATGGTTTTGAGTATGCAAATTAAATTCAATAAATATTAGGGAGAATGCAATTGTCTGATATCTATTAAAACAACTTTAGACCCTAGATTGAAATTCAAATTTATCAGTACGCATTCCCAAAGATATTTTCATATGATGAGGTGGATCAAAATCTTAAATTAGTTCGAGATGACATAGTGAAAAATATATGCAGATTATGTTGTTGATTGCACATCTACTATTCTTACAAGCAATGTTTCAAGTGAGAGAACTTTATGTGCAGTAAATCTTATGATTTCTCCACATCAGTTTGACTTTATGTTTGGATTTCAAGATTTAGTTGTAGCTTATGGATTTGTGGAACCATCTAGGCCCGATTTACAAGTATACCTTGAAGAAGGAGTATTATGTGTTCGAGTGAATATTTTGATGTATTTGAATGGTGAAAGATAAATATACTAAAGTATCCCTAACTTTCAATTATGACTTGAGATATTTTATTAATATTATAAGCACGATTGTCTTAGAATCTACTTTTAGTGATGACACCAATGTTAGATGATTATAGAAGCAATTTCACTACTAAAATGGTTAATATATTGGTTTGCACGAATACACTTTTGTTAATCATTTCATTAAATATAATTGTCTCTATTTCCTTCTCTTTCTTACTATTAAATATCAATATTTTTTTATTAATTATTTTCAACAAGAGATACTTAAAAAGAAAAAAACTTAATATTCAATTACTAAACATCAGAAGCAAACTCTACTCTACGCAAGACCTTTGATAGCTATGAATTTATATAATTATTTCAAGTTTAAATTGTGGACAATATCTTGTTGATTGATGTACATAGTTATATTATTTGTGTTGCAAACTTATTATTCTTCTGATACTATGTTGTAGTATGTTACTTATACTTTAACATATTTGTTTATGTAGCGTTACTTTGTAGATCTTCTATAAGTAGTATGGCACAATATTGTGCAATCATATAGAAGATTATGATTATTAAAGGAGTTGTATTGATATCTAAGCAGATCATCTATGGCAAAAGTTTGTATGACTTAATTACATGATGCAACACTTTATATGAGTTTGATACTTTAAAGTTGGTATGAGATAATAAAGTTAAGCAATCCTTTTGATCTTATTAGATGAATGCAAAAATTTCTAAATTCAGTATGACTATTTCATTAAGCAACCCTTATAGATTAATTTTGAAAATCTAAAGGAGGATGATGTTATCACATTATGTTTAGATATAGTTGAAATTAACATTTAGGGCCCGTTTGGGGCAGTTTATTTGGTGCAGTGGCATTTTGAAAACGCACCAGCTACGTTTTGGCAGCTTATGCGTTTTCAAAACGTTGAAAACAACGTTTTCACACCGCACCTACTTCCTGGCTGCGGTGTAGCTTTTCCAAAAAAAATAAAAATTTGTAATAACCATCGTACCTAGCTTATCAGCAGATTATTCAATAAGCTGCAGCTACCCCAAACAGACCTTAATCCTAAATCTAAGCGTCAATATTATGATAATTCATAAGAAGTTCATTTTTTTTTTTCATATAATAGAAATATTTGTATGAAAATTTTGTTTGTGCTTTCAATTGCTTGTGAACACTTGGAAAGTTGGATCATTATCTATTGAGAAGCTCTTACTTTTTAGACTAATTTATATTTCAATTACTTGTGAATACTTTGTGAATACTTATGGTTGTTGTTGGTTGATTTGAAATTTAAGAGAATCTGGGTAATTTGGAATTCAAAGTCATATGCAACCCACACTGGCTGCTGTCTTATGGTTGTTGGTGTTGTCTTTTTGTTGTATTTTTGGACATTTGGTGTTGTTTTGTTGTGGATTTGAACTTTTGATGTTGTTTTTGTTTCATATTGGTGTCCTTCGGTTCTTTTTCTACTAATTCTTTGCTCCATGTTGATTGTTGGCATAAGAATTGTCATAACTCATAAGGCTTCATTGTTGTTTTTGGGCCTTTGGTTATGTTTTTGGTTTTCTATTGGTGTTGTTAGGTCTTTTTTTACTTTATCTAATTTAGTAATTTGGTTATAGCCAAATTGGAGGGTAGATTGGCTTTCTGTTTCCATTTTTATTGTTTCTTTTCTTATTTATTGAATTTTCTTGTTATGTCATATTTATTGATTTGTTCAAATACATGTTTATCTTTTCCCTATTTGTGGGGTATTTTTTGTTGAACAATGATGTTTTCCAGTCTTTTCAATAAAATTCACCCATACTTAAAAATGTTTGATGCAAAATATATATAGCCTTTGGAAGGAATTTTAATGCATTTTCGTCTGGTAAGTTCTGAGCTCATTTTTATCTTCATTTTTTTTATTTTTGTTTCTCCTTTTGTGCCTCTTTCATTATTGTTGTGTTTTGATTTTGCTTAACATTTTCTGTTTCTTGGCTCTATTTTCCCTCGGAGTTTACAAGTAAGATTTACATGCATATTACTTGATAGTCGATTCTTATGTTATTGATTCAAATTAATTACTTGAGCATACATCACCATAACTTTCATATATGCATGCATAACACATTTCTCACATGTTTTTTTAAATTTGTAAGTATATTAAAGCTAAGAAAAAAAAATATTTTGGACAAAATGAAGATTGGGATTTGTAAGATATAGATAAAATGTTGATTTTTTTTTTTTTTATAAATGTGTAATATAATTGTAAATTTTAAATTTATTAATTGTTTGTTTATAATAATGATATGTAGAGATTGGAGCTTCAAATCCGTATTAAATCTATTACTATAATTTGTATTAATATAGTAGAAGAAACAATCTTCTTTTATAGAAGGATGCGATATTTTTTTAATAAATAATTAAATTTATTACTTTTTGAATTTTTTAGCTTATTTCAAACCGAACATGAGTAATTTGAATAATACGAACGATTCAAAAAATACAAACAATTTGAATTAATTTCAAACAAATCCAACCAACCAGGAAAATCCATTTTCACGAACAATTTCGAACACGAGCTTATTTCAAATAAATATAATTTCAAACAAATCAAACATGAACAGGAGCTCTGTTCGCTCATGTTCGTTTCATTTACACCCCCAAATTTCCACACCTTATAGCCGACAGGTCCAACAAGACTTGACTGAAATTTTGTGGGTTGGTTAAATCGACCCCCATTCAGAGCCTAACATTAGTTTCCTGGGGTTGAAGAAGCTTTGACCTCATTCGTCGAAGCTTATACGTCCTCGAAGCGCGATGTCAAAACCGCAACATTGAATGTGACTGAAATATTATAGTCCCCTGATAGATCAATCTTGTATGCATTGTCATTCAGTTTTCGAAGTATCCTGAAAGATCAATATGCTCTAGACATAATCTTCACGAATGCACCCACCGGAAATCTTCCCTTCTTTAACCTCACACAAGGTATCCTTCTTAGAATGTCAACTTTTTCCTGGACTTATTCACCTATGCATGAATCAGCGGTTCTGCTTAGCAATTTCCTTGCCATTCTCTTCACGGAGCTTCTAAATCTCATGAGCCTGCTCCGTAGCATTTTTGCTGACTTCTAATAAGAGAGGTACCAACTCAAGTGGTGTAAGCGGATTACACCTGTAAATAATCTTGAGTGGAGTGTGTCCTATATTTTAACTTGTAAAACTGTTGTAGGCGAACTAGGTTGAGCTAAAATGAGATCCAACAACTTAAAAATTTTCCCCACAAAGCATCTCAGTAGATTTCCTAGGCTCTCGTCTAGTACCTCAGTTTGATCGTATGTTTGTGGATAAGCTGTTGAACTGAATTGGAGCTTGGTGTCTAGCTTCCCCCACAAATTCCTCCAAGTGGCTTGAAATTTGACATCTTTGTCGGAGGTGATGGTCTGAGGAATCCCGTGCAACCTCACGATCTCCTGGCAGTATAAATCGAGAATATGAGATGCGTTTAATGCCCGGTGGCAGGGTACGAAAGCACCATCTTCAAGAATTAGTTCACCGCAACCATTACGAAGTCCTTGTTCCTCTATGCCCTCGAGAGCCCCGCCACGAAGTCCATGCTAAAATTAACCCACGGTGCCTTTGATACTAATAGTGGTGTGTATAACTCTGCATTCTGCCCTCTTGTCTTTGTCAGATGGCAAATCCTGCACCGCCTAACATGTCGCTCCACATCTCTCGTCAGTTGGGGCCACAAAATGCTCTCACACGAAGGCGAGGCCTGTCCCTGCTAAAATGTCCTATGGCTCCCTGAAAAATAGCCTCTCTCAACAAGCACGTGGGAATGCACAACTGACTCTGGTGGAACAAGTATACATCTGCTCGGTAATACTACCCAGTTGGTTTCTCCTGTCATTGTTCCCATATGTTCTTGAAGTCTTCATTTGCTTCATATATATCCCTTATGACATCATAACCCACAACTCGAGCCTGCATGGAAGTGATCAACAAATCTCGACGGTTAAGTGCGCTTGTTATGCGGTTTTGGCTCCCCGCCTTATGCTTAAGCACGAACTGCAACGAGGCTAGGAGCACCACCCAAGTGGCGTGCCAGTTCTTTAGTTTGCTCTAGTTATCAAGGAGTTTTAAGGCTTCCTGATCCATAAATGGTGTGAACTCACTCGTTAGCAGGTAATGACTCCAGTGCTCCAGGGCTCTCACAATGACATAGAACTCCTTGTCATAAGTCGAGTACTTCCTCTTGAATTCATTCAGCTTCTTACTGAAAAAAGCGATGGGTGTCCTCCCTGTCTCAACATTGCCCCTATCCCCACACCAAATGCATTGTATTTTTACCTCAAATAGCTAGTTGAAGTCTGGTAATGCTAGCACGGGCTCCCGAGTCATTTTTTTCTTCGGTGTGTCGAAACTAGCCTAAGCTGCTACTGTCCAAGTAAACTCTTTTCCTTTCAAAAGTTCAATCAGAGAGGCGATGATGGTGTTGAAGTTCCTAATGAATCTCTGATATAATAATGCTAGCCCCGAAAATGCCTCAGCTCGGTGAAAGACTATAGCGTGGTACAACTGATAATGGTCTCTATCTTTGACAGGTTCATCTGAATGTCTGCACTAGATACGATGTAACCCATAAAACATACCTGGTTTGTCATAAAGTGACATTTCTTCAGATGGGAATATAACTGCTCGACTCATAATAGCTCGAGCAGTGCCTTCAAGTGATGCAAGTAATCCCCCTCCACTCGGTTGTATATCATAATGTCGTCAAAGTAGACCACAACAAACTTCCCAATGAGAACCCAAAATACTTGGTTCATCAATCTCATGAAAGTGTTGGGCATGTTCACCGGGCTGAAAGGCATAACGGTCTACTCATAGAGCCCATCCCATGACTTGAAAACGGTCTTCCACTCGTCTCCTGACCACAACCATATCTGGTGATACCCACTGCGTAAATCAATCTTGGAGAAGATTGTGACTCCGTGTAACTGGTCGAAGAGATCATTCAAGCAAAGTATAAAAAGCAATATTTGATAGTAATCTTGTTAATGACCCTGTTGTCAATGCACATCCACTATGGCCCATCCTTCTTTGGCACCATCAAGGCAAGAACAACACATGGTTCGGTGCTCTCTTTGACTAGTACCCTCGTGATGAGACCCTGCATCTGTCGTTGTAGCTCCTTGTACTCCACAAGTCTGAATCTTTAGGTAGGTCGGTTTGACAATATTGATCCTGGTAAAAGGTTTAAAGCGTGTTGGATGTCCCTCGGCGGAAAAAACCACTATGGCATGTTGTCAGTTAAGATATCCTAGAAGTCTTGTAGCAGTGGTCACAGTGGTGATGGTACCTCACTTTCCTCCTTTGTTCCCTCCAGGAGAACAAATGCTAGTGCCATCGGGGCATCTCTAACTAACTGTAGGAAAGTGGTCGAAAAATCTTATGTTTACTCTGTGTCGCCTCCGCCCTTCATATTCTTAATTGATAGCAAGATGATATGTTTCCCATCTTTCTTAAGAAAGTAAGTATTTCTGAAGCCATCGTGTTGAGTCTTGCAATTGAATTGCCAATGCATACCCAACAGAGTGTGGCAGGTGTACATAAGAACCACGTCACACCGTACTTGCTCCTATAGTTGATCCCCAATGAAGAAGTCAACTAGGCACTGTTGAACTGCACGTATCTCATTTCTCTTCTTTAGTCGAGTAAGGGAATATGACTGGGGATGCTTCTACGTGTCAAATCCTAACTTTTTTATCATCAGCATTGACATCACATTCTCATAACTCTCACTATTGATGATTAAGCTGCAAATCTTGCCCTTGACGGTGCACTTGGTGTGACAATTAATATGCCTCAATCAGGATTGATCCCCCTCTATCTCGGACAACAAAAATCGTCGAATGACTAACGCTTCTCCCTCATCTCCATGGAGCTGAAGCTCCTCCTCTGGGCTATCCTCTGACTCTTTGACGGCGCCCTGAACTGTGAAGGTGAAGAAGATGAAGGCTATGTGACCGTAGTCGTGGCACCATAAACACTTCCTGGTCGGCTCTGTATTGGAGGAGCTAGCACTCTCATGCTTCTTCCCACTCTTGTTTGTCTTATCATTTCCATGTGCAACCCTGCTATTCCCTTCTGGAGTACCCTTATCAGTTGTGGTAGTTGCAAGCGAATGCTTGGCTGTAGGTGGTGGCTTGAAGGACGATTGTTGCCTCCTCTATTTATGCTGCCTCTCCACCTTCAAGATTAAAGTCTGGACATCCCCCCAACGTCTAGTACGGTTGAAGTGCACCACGTTGCTATTAGCGGGCTTTAAACCCTCAAGGTATCTCGCTACCATATGCTCATCTGGCTCTGCCTGTTCACACTTCAGTTGTAAGTAGCCAGACTGGGTTGTGAACTCCTCCGCTGAAAGATCTCGTTGTTGCAAGTTATGGAGTTTAAAAAACATGTCCTAGTGATAGTGAAGTGGGAGGTACTTCTTCTGCATTACCTTCTTCATCTTCTCTCACTTAGTTATCTTTTCACTGCCTTCTCATCTCCTTTGCATCTGCAAATTCTCCCACCATAAGGAGACATTCTTCTTTAGTTTAATGGTAGCTAACTTGACTTGTTAGTCCTTTGGAACGTCCTTGTATTCAAAGATCAGTTCAACTGATTGCCCAATCGATAAACTCACCTGAATCCATACCTCCTTCAAATTCTAGAAAACCCATCTTGATGCCAAAATCTCGTTAGCTCCCGAAAGTGGTCTCTTTTCTCGGCCTCCTCTGATATTGCATTCCAAAGCAATGCAGTTGGTATTCCTCATCACTGATATCTTCCTTGTGGAACAAGTTCTGATCTTCGTCCCTGGAGTCACGTTGACTCTCTAAATTGCGGTCGAGCGTAATTTCACCTTGGTTTCCATCCTCCATCTCTGCTTATCTCTGTTACAGACGACGAATCTTCCATATTATTTCATCCGGAGTAGAATCTGATAGGTATCTCCTCAAGGGCATAGTTGAATGCTTGGAACCTGCGGAAGAAAAGGTAAAAGAGAAAGAACAAAAAAATTGGAAGAAAAGATAAAAATAGAGTGGAGGAAAATAAAAAAGGCGGGAGAGAATGAAAATAATTGGCAAACTTTAAGGAACCCTATCATAGGACAAGGGTTGGGCTAGCTTTGATACCAAATGATACCAGAGATAACTAAACCCAATACGACAAAAACAAATTTTATTACGCAAAAGATAACTTAGATACATTCAAGACTCAATAATAATAAAAACAAGTAGAAATATCAAAGGAAGTTGGGTACACCGACAACAAGACAAGTGTTGGTCGACGGCTGGAAGAGGGGGCCGGCGGCTGAAAAAGGGAGCCGCAGGGCACATCGGAGAAAGCTGCAGGTGCGCATGGTTGCTGGAGAGTGTTGCAAGCGACTGGCGGATTGCTGAGAATGGTTGGAAGGACTGTTGGATGGAGGCTAGCAAGGCATGAGGCTGCTGAGAGGAGTCGGACAGGCCACCAGAAGATGTTGGAGAGGGCAGACGACAGCTGGAAGAGAGTCTGTGGCCTTTAAGAATAGCTGAAAGAGAGTCGCGACACACTAGAGTCGTTAAAAATAGATTTGCAGCTGTTTGGAGTCACAGGCAGGCAGCTCTGGTCACCTAGAGTAGCGAGGAGGAGGTCTGCAGTCTTCTGGAGTCACATGCAGGCCGTTACAGTTACCTGGAGTCGTGGGAAAGAGGTATATGGTCTTTTAAAGTCGTAGGAAGATCGCGGCGGTCACCTGAAGTCGAGGGAAAGGTGGTTGCAGTTTTCTTGAGTCGCAGGCAGGAGCAGTGGGTGTAGGACAACAGAGAAACGTCAAAAAAAATCACCACATACAAGTTACAACTGAAGCAACTTCTCATCGTGAGATGCAACCCTTGGATGGAAAAAAGCCTGCCTCTAACTTTGTATTCAGAAACAAAACAACAACTACCTAACCTGACCAAACACTATACCCCTATAGTATCTAAATTAGCTAATGATTCGAACAAGAAAGAAATAATAAATGAAGGAATAGAAAAAGGATGGGAGTAGAATAGGAGAGTAATAGAAAAAGGAAAGGTGGGATACGAAGGAAAGGAAAATGGAGAGCTGGGGCGGTAAATCTTGCCATTTCCTTAATGTCGGCCAGTCCAACAGGGTTCAACAGAAATTTTGTGTGTTTTTCAACTGACCTCCAATCAGATTCCTGCGTCACCTCCTCCGGTACCAATCTTAGCATCCTCCTCTCCTTCATACCAGAGCAACTCGATCCTACAAATAAGTCAACTGTGGCAATTTATGGAGCGAAAATATCCTTCATTTTCTCGACCACTCGCTTCATCTCCCTCTCTTTGACTCTTCTTTCTCTTCTCCTCTTCGACTTCCTCTCTTCAACTTCCTCGGGGAAAAAAACAAAACATCACAGCTTTATATCAAATTCAAACCTCCCTAGTGCAATATTTAATTTATGAAACTCAAGTAAATAAAGATTTAATGGCATAAAGCCATAAAACTCCAAAAATTGATAACATAGACAAAGTTAAATAAGATAATACAGTGAAAACATTAACACTTCAGCAAACAACATGACAAAGCTATTGTTTATCCTGAAGCCTAAAAAGTTGTACCAAAAATATAGCATTCCAAACGAATGGAAATGCAACCAAACTTCGCAGTATAAAAAAGAACGGATTCAATGCAGTGAAAAATAGCATAAGAATGACTCACGTTTAGTACAATCATCACAACTAAATCAAAATTCGCACAACTAGAATCAATTTCCCTTCGTCTTTAGTGTCACAACCAACATGAATAATTTTAGGGACTGCAAGCACAAATTCTTAAAGTTTAGAAAAAAATTGATATGCTTCACATACCGGTCTTCCAAATTTGGATAGCTCAGAAACTCTAGCCCTTTGTTGACCTGGATAGCCTACAGATGAGAAGAAAGTACTAAGAAGGATTAACAATTTTATAGTCGTTATATTTTTAAATTCTATGAATGGTAAGAAAAAAAAAAGTTCCCAATATATTTTTTATAGCAAAAATAGACTTCAATTGTTAAATTGGTTCCTTAATAAGCTGGCATAAAAGCATCATCACCCCAACTAGGGCTCAACTTTATGAATCCTTCTAATCCAATCATTCCTATTAGATGTTGCATATCTTATTAAATCTAGATTATTCATCCGGTCTTGTACTATAGGCAACCAGCCCTTCTAAATAAAAGCAGATTTAAATAGTAAAAAGGAGACCATTACACAGATCTCCACTCTTCCCTCTCTATTAAAGCAAATTTTTTTCTCTCATACTAGAGGTCTCTCTCTCTTTCTCTCCCTTCCTATCCCTCTTCATCTCCCTCTAAGTATTAGCTTCCATTCATTCTTACATCTCTAGAGAAATCAATTTATATGCCTGTCCATACACATCTCTCTAGGGTGCTGAACATTCTTTTGTAACTAATAGGCAAGAACATCATGGTGCTAACAGAAAAAAAGATTACTTTAGTGGTCTTATAAGTTAATTTCAAAGGATAACTACCTAATTTATGTGCATAGTTTTGCTCATTCATCACAGCTATCCCATAAACATTCAAAAAAAAATCCGGCAATCTTCTTCCTCTTCTTTTCCTTGAGACTGAAGTGTCTTTTTTATTGTAGGTTATTTGAGGTTATTGTACATGACATGACATACTTTGAGATATAGCAATGCTAAAGTCAAATAAGAACTTCAGAAATTGGGAAAGTGCAAACACAGCCTTTCTCGTATTTTGTTACTATTCTTCTCTTTTATCTCCTTTAAATCTCTCCAATACGTCCGGTTTTGATGCCTTCTTGTCCATCAAACCCACGAATCCTAAGTTCTAGAATTATAATCCACCCATGAAAATAAAGAAAAAAAAAGAGGAGCTAGAAAAAAACTACAAAAAACAAGAGTTTCAGAATAATAAGTGCATAGAGGTGAGAAGGGAGACTGGGATGATGGAAGGAAGAACGAGGAATAGGATGGACATAAATAGGATGACCAATAGCAAGGCTGTCTTTGCTAGAAGCTTGCACACATATCAGCCTTCCAAATAGAAATATCCTATTAGTAAAATTTCAAACATTTTAGCATGTTTTACTTGATGTGCAAGCTAATGTGCACTGAGTGCAAATGCTTCAGTAGACTAAGATCTCCTGATATTTTGATTAAACAGATAGCTTCAACGGTGAGAATCCACAAACTACTAAACTAGATAGTATCCCCCAATATAGTGAGATTTTTCTAAAGGATTCCCCTAGGGTTGACAAAAATAAGATTATTAATCATGAATCTTCTTTTTTGGGATCTATTTTTGATAATTTTTTTCGATGACGAATCTTCAGGATTGCTAGCAGAATGATAGTGAATTTTAGACATTTTCTTCCTTTAATTTTTTTTTCATGGAGGCATCAGTCTCTAAGTTTAGTTTCCCTTCCTCCAGGGCCATTTGATAGTGAATTTTTAGACAAGCAGACCAAGTATCACGGCTCGATTTCACCGCGTGGAACTTGCATGTCTCAGTTTTCAGCTACCATATGGCAGTTGATCAGGAGACACAATTTGTATGGTGTTCATTAAGTTTTTTCCAGTGATCACAAGAGTCTGGAGTATAACTTTATGCACGAGTTAAACTTAAGGTATAGATAAGGCTTGAGTTGAAGAAGGATTATGATTTACAAAATTAGGATGCGTTTGGGATAGTAGTGTCGCGTTGATACGATGTCGCCTCGATACGGTGTCGCGTCGTTGCGGTGTCGCACCGTGCTTTATGAAGTTTTACAAAACTGCATTTTGTCTGTATTTTCAAAAATTATGGTGGGAAGCTATGCTTTGCAACCTGACCTAGTTAAGCGTCGTGGCCACCAGAAAGTTGTGGTTTGGATTTTGAAAATAAAAAAATTGTAATAACCGTCGCAGGTTTTTGAACAACAGTTTCTTCTGCATATGTTTCACATATGCTTCTTCGAATAACTAAAACTGCCCCAAATAAGCCCTTAGTATCATTCAGGTAAGGGTAATGTGGTTGGAGATGTTTTGAGCAGAAAATCTTCCACATAAGCAGTTTTGATGATCACTCGGGAATACCAATTACATTGGAGAACAACAACTTTAACCTGAGATAATACATTCATGAGTTGATTCGATCATTAATCACTAGTCAATTCAACCAACAATAATGAATTAGATTCATGCAACTCAAAGAATAGATATATGCCTGCTACAACTTAAGGAACGGGTTAATAATGGTTTTAGACCCAAATTCACCATTGAATTAATAAACATGTTAAGGTTTAAGGATCAGCTACGTCGCATGGCCCAATAAAGTTTCCAACCTGAGATAATATGAGAAGCATGCTCTACTCCATGTTCTGTGCATCAAAGTAGTATCAAGATGTATCAAGTTCTAAAGAAATTGTTCTGGTAGCCAAGCATGAAAAATAATGTAGCGAATATTATAGTCAAGTGTTTGCTTGCCAGTAGTCAAAGCAAAAAAATCAAAGACTTGGTGTTTTGTTGCAGCCTTATCTCATTCCAGAATGAAAATGGGAGGAGAGCGCAATGTATTTTATAAGTGGCTTGACTAGTAAAAACAAAGTCATGAAACAATTTGGGTTTTGGTTAATAGACTCATTGAGTTCGACCATATCCTATCAATCAAGTAGAACTATTCAGTAGAGAGTCAAGTTAAGATTTATATAGATAATATTGTTTGACCGTGTACATGGAATCCCAATAGTCATCATGATTGATCAATACAGAAGATGTACTTCCGAACTATGAAGACAGGTGCGGGAAGCTTTGGGCACTAAGTTGAACTTTAGTACTATTTTTCATCTTCAGGTGCATGGTCACTCAGAGCAGAGCATTTAGATGTTAGAAGAAGTACTGAGAACATGCATTTTAAACTTTGGATATAGCTACGAAGACTACCATTAGTGGAGTTTCCTCATAAATCAATCAAGCATTGGGATGGTATCATATAAGGCTCTTTATGGAAGGAAGTGCAGGCCCAGCCTATGTTGGTTCGAGATTAGTGAGAGGGTTATGCATGTCACAACCAATAGATCAAACTACAATGAAGGTTTGTCAAATTCGAGACTAGTTACATGTAGCTCAGAATTATAAAAAAGAACATTTGATCCTAAGTATAGAGAGATTGAACTTAAAGTAGGAGCTCATGTCTCCCTTAAGGTCTCACCTATGCATGGAGTCAAAAGATTTGGTCAAAGTGAAAAAACTGAATGTCACTTCAGCATCCATTTGAGGTAATCGAAAAAGTTGGTAGAATATCATATAGATTAGTTCTTCCACCAAGACTTGCAAGAGTGGACAATGTTTTTCACGTCTCCCTACTTTTCCACCCTCACTAAGTTATAAATTTGGGGATCAAATTCTTCTAAGAAACTTGAATGTAACCAAGAACAGTCGCAACCAATATTGTGTGAATCATGTGATCCTTTCTTCTCTTTCTTAACTCCTTCCCGATCGAGTTTTCTCGGGCTTGGCACCAACCGACTGCATAACTTTCTCCTTTTAATCATTCAAATCATGTGATCCCTTCCCGCTCAATCCCATTGACCACACTCCCATTATAAGAATTGAGGCTAGGGCATCATACTTTGTCGTGCCCCCTCTAGCCATCGAAACCCTCCTTGTTCTATCCTCGGCTTCTCTACAGCCGATAGAAAAGTAAGGTTCGCCATGACCTCCCATCAATCTAGCATGAGGCACAAGCCCTAACGCAACTGATGCATTCATTTTTCTTTTGTAAGACAACTGTTAACTCTCCTTTTCATCCCATTCTCCTCCTCAAAAATCTTAACTCATCTACCACTTGTGTATTGCTTCTCAAATACTTATCTCCTTATCACAACACTCTCGGAGCTAGTGTTCTACCCTTTATTAGAACCCACTTGGTTAAATTTGTGGATAACTTCTTCATTCCCTTCTTGAATTTAATTTCAAAAATTCACTAATTTATAAACTTTAATATATATATATATATATATATATATATATATATATATATATAGAAG